>KZ869620.1:58947-71474 GCA_003456935.1 Machilis hrabei | reverse complement strand
TGGCTCCTCACCCCTGGCCTGTCCGGTATGTGTAGCACTATCCGGCATGGCCCAGGAGATCATTGGAGCACACAAGCCCCCCCGCCGCGGCAAGGCGAAAACTCTTTGGGGGGGATCTTACAAAAAGTAATGTTAAAAAACATTATAAACTCGTGCATACTAGAGCTTGGCAGTATGAGTGGGATAATGAAGCGCATCATAAAGGCAAACATCTACGTTCTTTCCTACAACAAATACCAATTAAATATGGTCTAGCTTCTTTAAAAAGGAATGTACAGGTTTTTCTTAATAGGTTGCTAGTTGGCAAAGCTTTAACTAATACTACGTTGTTTCAATTTAAAGTAATTAACTCTCCCTACTGCTTGCGTTGCGGCAGGTTGGACACTGTCTTGCACAGAATAGATAGTTGTAGGAAGTACGGCGCTATAATAAACAATTATATTAAGGAAGTACAACTTCAAAAAACAAATATTGTTAAACCATCTGAAACGCTGTTAGCTGAAAATATACATCTATTCAGTAAAAGTTTCTTTAACCACTTCCACACATGCTTCGTAACCTAACCCATCTTAAGTTCACTTCAGTGGTGCTATCTTGACACACTTACATAACGATTCTAGTAACAAATTTCAAAATAGCTCATTACATTACATTGCTATCCATAATGAGCAGTTCAGAAAAAATAAAAATCACCAGTCACAATTTTTCATAAATATATGCCACTTTCATGCAACAACATTCGCACAACAATAAATTACAACATCACAGGAACTATCCTGTCCTATCATTTAAACGTCTGATTGACTTTATCAATAAAAATATGCTAAAGTACAAAATAANGTTTTGTATATGCAATAGCAAAAGCTTAACATCTCTAGGCTGTTAGTTAACATTCCAGACAACATCCTTCCTTAACCTATCCTCAAGTCGTACGTAGCTAGCTCTTCCACGGCCGCCAAGCTTGGTATCCTCCTAGTCCTTCCGCCTAAATTCTAAGCCACAGGCTCTTTAAGTTCAACACACACATATCTAAACAGAAAATGAAGTCAAAGGTGATTTTTTATTCAATTTTAGTGTGTTGTTGTTTATTCAGGTTTTTATACTTTTTTCAATTCAATTCACCAGACATAACAGTCACACTAAACGTTTCGCAACACACAAAGAAACAAACTTCACCTCAAGCCATCCTCATGGATTCATTAGCCACTTTGAATGAGAAGTACAACGATCATCTATGCATCTTTACAGACGCTTCTAGAAACACTCAAGACGGCAACTCAGCCATAGCCTTTTCGATTCCCCAACATAACTTCCTACATTCACGCCATATTGGCTTCACTTCAAGCAGTACAAATGCAGAACTCATTGCTATTGCAGAAGCTTTATCCTGGATAAAAGTCAATTTAATATCAACGTCAGTGGTCATCCCCTCAGACAGTAAGTCAGCTCTTTACACAATATGGGATATCTACAACAATTACAACACTTCAGAAACGGTAAAAGAGATATATCAAATTTTAGTCACACTCTCGATTAGAAATATATCACCCAAATTTCAGTGGATTCCCGGCCATACCTCAATTATGGGAAACGAAATTGCCGATTACGCAGCAAAACAATTACTGAGCAAACATCAAACCTTCAACCCATCCCTCATAATTCCGACAAAGATAAATATAAAAAACCATTTTCATAAAGAACAACTGCAGCTGTGGCAGCAAATCTGGGAGGATAACACAATTCAAACAGGATATTTCTTCAGAAAATTAAGTCCCGAAGTAATCTTCAAATACAAATGCAAGTTCAAACACAGACATTGTCAAACTTTCATACACCGTCTTCTAATGGGCAAATCCTGGACAAATAAGACAAAATTCCAATTTAAAGTTCTAAATTCCCCCAATTGCACGAGGTGCAACATTCCAGAAACAATCAGACATATATTAGACATTTGTCCAAAATATCACGCCTTAAGAAAACAGTTCATTAAGGAAACAAATGAAACAGCATTTCCAGTTTCCAAACCTTCAGAAGCCTTAAACATAACCATAGTTGAGCATCTCGCGTCAATTATTTATAACAACTTCCATCAGATATTTCTCCAACATTAGACCTATAGGGTATTTCTGTAAAAGTACACCTTCATGAATAAAACGGAGCCACCATCTTATCTTAGCTGCACATAACCTTATGCCATATTTATAAAAAAAAAATTAACTAACAATCGAAATATGAACCATCAACAATATAGAAATTTGAATCTTCTGAGATTGTAAATTGCAACAGTTTATGTTTCATACGCTATTAAATTACTTAATTAGAAACTTAGCATTCAGGAGAAATCAAACAAGCTCTCTCGTGGCTTAAAGACCAAAAATACAATACTCAGGTGGTCATTTTATCAGATAGCCAAGCAGCCCTACATGTACTGTGGGATTTATTTAATCGCTCAGAGTCACACAACTCAGCGTACCAGATAGTAAACATGCTCAACGAGTTACAAATATACAACTCTTTACCTGAGTTCCAATGGGTTCCTGGGCACGTCTCCTTAGCGGGTAACGAACTAGCTGACGAAATGTCTAAATATATGCTGAATAAGCATCCACACGACTTGACAAAAAAATTAAAACCCACCAGAAATAACGTTAAAAAACATTATCAACATATACAAACACTAGCTTGGCAAAGTGAATGGGAAGATGTTATTAATCACAAAGGTAGGCATCTTCACCAATTTTTCAAACAGCTACCTACAAAATACAATTTCGCTCGCATAAAAGGAGAATCACAAGTGTTTCTAAATCGACTGCTAATCGGCAGGTCACTTACAGATGCAACTTTATTCCAATTAAAAAGAGTTAATTCTCCCTACTGTTTGCGGTGTAATGAATTGGACACTCAGGTTAGATAAGTGTAAGAAGTATAGAGCTATTATAAATAGCTTTATTAAAGAAGTACAAATTTTACGACCAAACATCAAAAAGCCGTCAGAAACTCTACTAGCAGAAAATGGACAACTTTTTGGTAAAACTTTATACCAACAATTTCATACAATCTTTCATCATATCCCATCTCATTAACCCACTTCTGTGTGCACACTTTAGATAAATAAAACAGTTCGTTAGTGCATCATAAAATATATATCACATCAGTTCAAAAAAAAAACAATTTCATACAATTCTACATTTACACGTCATCAATCAAACGCAAACCACGCAATATACAAAAACTAACAGGTTAATGAATATCCGATTGATAAAGAACAATAAAAATTCTTAAGCTATAGTTTGAAATATTGTTTCATACAAGCAAATAGCATTAGCTCGTCGTATTCCATCATATGGTTGTAACATCCTAACCTAACATCCTTTCAACATAGACCTAACACCTAACCTAGCAGTCGTACGCAGTCAGCACTTGCGATCGCCAACTTGGTACTCTCCAAGCCCTTGCAACAAAATTGAACAATCTAAGCAAATATGCCTCAATAATCTTAAAAAAAAATAGAAATAGAACAACTTACATACATATAAAAAAGAAAAGGAAATCAATAGTGATTTATTATTCATTCAAGTATGTTGTTCTTTAGTTAGGAATACTTTATCCAATTCAATTCAATTCAATGCATTCAGCAGAAGCCTGTCGAGGTGTATACATGTATTCAAAGAGTATACTGTCAGTTCACATAGTTTACATCTTTCCAGTGAAGAAGTCCGTCGTTTGGCTGCTAATGTCGTTGAGACTTAGCAGTGAAGATTTTATTTTAATTTATTTTTTAATTAAAGCTTTCCGATCGCACCAATAGTGTCAACGGGGGCTGGGGAAGGACTACGGAACCATTACGTATGGAGCTCGAAACCCTCCAATAATTAGCTGTTAAGAACAATTTAAAAACTAATTAATACGTAATAAAAAGCAGCGCGCGTCACAAAAGGCGTTCGTCTTCGCCCATTGACCTGCACAGTTGGTTGTGTGATAGTGTACCATTTATAGTGTCTTGTCAAGAGTTTGATGTTGAATTTGTCATGTCTGAGGACATAGACAAAATCATCGTAATCCATCGGGGCCATTTGATTTCAACCATCTTCGCAGGAAGCTCTCAGACGGCCGCCACAGGGAATATACCCCTGTCACCAGCCAATTATTCACTAAAATATAAACTTTATCAGACGGCCGCCACAGGGAATATACCCCTGCCACCAGCCAATTATTCGCTAAAATATAAACTTTATCATTTTCATAACATATTCACCTCATCCTGAGATATAGATAATAAATATAATGAATCTTGAGTCTAGAGAGACTGTAAGACGCAACATCGATCCAATTGTACCATCAAATCACATACTTAATTAGAACTTAGATTTCAGTGCCGCTGGATGGAGCTAGCGATGCTGAGGAAGCACACATCAGCGATGATGAATGTGACACTCAGTCTGAAGACGAAAGCAGCTCGGATGAGAGAGACCGACATTCTTCATCGGATGAGGAGGTGGATGTGGAAATGACGGACTCTCAAACTTCTGTGAAGAAGCGTCACCTATTCAAGAGGGGTGCTGGAAACCGCGCCTCATCGGATACCGAGCAATCGGTAGGCGATGAGGGGCTGCCCGACCCCTCTCTTGACGGGCAGTCGTGGATTCAAGCTAAATCAAAGAAATCTAAGACTCGTTCTTGTGAACAGTTAAGCACTCCAGCTGGCGTCACTGCAACCAATGGTAGAGGCTCCTGTAACGTAAAACCACCTGTAACTAACCACACTGAGGCTGATTTGTCTTCACCCAGTTCTAAGACAGCTCGACCACCACCTGTACAGTATTTAAATCCGGTGATTACTACAAAGTAGCACCTTTATTAATAGCGAAGCTAAAGTACTCCCCGGTTGCTTCAAACCGAGGCAGGCAAGGTATATTCATCCAGCCCAACATGATGGCTGACAGATTGACAATCACCCAATTACTTGAAAGGGAACATGTCCAATTCGCAGCAAGAAAGCCGCGTGATGAACGACCAGTCAAGGCAGTCATATGTGGCTTGCCTGTCGACTGTCCGGTGGACGAGATTCGAAGCTATCTTACTCATTTGGGGTACTCCGTAACAAGAGTATCACGAAAATTGAGATGCCGTTAGTTCACGTCACGCTTGAACCTATGGCCAAAAGCAGCACAATTTTTCAAGTTCGATCGCTGCTTTACGGGTTCAAAGTAGAAGTAGAGAAAGTACATAACCCGCATGTTACAGTTCAATGCTTTCGCTGCCAGAAATTTGGGCATACGCATTCAGAGTGTTTGGGTCCAATAGTCTGCACTAGGTGCTCCAAGCAGCACACACTTTCGGAGTGTGATCTGCCTAAAGATGGGGAGAGAAAATGTGTGAACTTTGGACAGAAGAATTCAGCCTTATTTGCAAAGTGTGAGGCTCATCAGAAAGTTATAAAAAGCATTAAGCAAGCTAGGCAGCCTCGCACTCCACAGGTTGCACAAATCATCAGTCAAAATGTAGCAAAACAGGTTAGTGCTACTTCAAAATCAGCCAAAAAAAAAAAAAACAATAAACCCAGCTCTCAAGGCAAAACACGGGCCAGACCGGTGATGGAAGCCAGCCAGCTGAGCTCTCCCAATAGTGCCCCTATTGGCGGAGGCGGCAAGGCCCGCGGCCAATCACAGGCCAGGTCTGCTGTGAAGCCGAAAGGGTGACATCCTTCAGTTGCACCGGCTCCTACAGTCCAGGCAACAACTAGTCTTACCTACGCTGACACTGTAAAAGGTGTACAGAGTAATAAATTAACCAAACCTGATCCTAAAGTGAAGAAGCTAGTTGTAGTAGGTAGCCCCTATCCCAGTGCAACCTGACACACGAACCATGCAACAATATGATAATAAAATCCCCGAAAAGTTAGATAGATCTCAGATTTTGTCTTCACTTACTAGTATGATGGAGGAATTAATATCTGGCTCTGGAGATATAGAGGCCCTTATAAACAGAGCCACAATGTTGGTTCTTCAAGTCATAAAAAGTAAACATATCTAAACAATTATGGCAGTGCACCATAAAATAAAAGCTCTGTATTGGAACTGTAACGGCATTGTAGGTAAAATACATGAATTATTAGAATTCATGGATTCTCAAAATTACAATGTTGCCTTGATTTGCGAAACTAAGTTAACACCAAACAGTAGACTTAGAACTGCGGGTTACAAAATTTATAGAACGGATAGACCTGGCAACAATAATCGCGGAGTAACAGCAATTCTTATTAAAGGTGAGCTACCGTCAGTAATGCTAAATCCACCACTCACAAATGAGATACAGGCAACTGCTTGTAGGCTGACAGCCGGTGGAAGAAACATTACACTTGTGGCCGCTTACAGTCCACCACAGAATAGAATACATTTTGCGGATATGGATGCACTGACCGAAGTAGGTCAAAATCTTATTGTTGCTGGGGACTTTAATGCTAAGCATCGATCGTGGAATTCACACTCTGAAAATATAAACGGTTGGACACTTTTTGAACATTGTCAAAGGAATGACTACATGATTCATGGCCCTCATGAACCGACGTACCATCCTTTGATAAGAAATCATCGACCAGGCGTTCTTGACATAGCGCTTGTCAAGGGCGTAGGCATTGACATCCAGCTGGAAGTGCTAAATGAATTTGGCTCTGACCATTCACCAGTTAGCTTTAAACTTAACTTAAATGTAGAACCAAAACCCCCTTTCCAATTTAGGGACATTAAAAACGCTGACTGGCAGCGCTTCAGCGCTATAGTAAATGCAGAATTAATAGCCCACCTACTACTAAGCACGCCAGCTGATGTGGATGTGGCCGTTGAAAAATTTACAGAAGTTATTAAGTCAGCCACGGAACATGCCGTTTCACTAAAAACAGTGCGACCACGCACTACCGACATTCCACTCTGGATCAAGCGATTGATCAGGGAACGAAACCGTCTCCGAAGATCATACCGCAACCGACACCGGTTGATCGACCTAATACAATCTAGCGTATTACGGAGAGTAATCGCGTATGAGATTAAGAAATATCGCTCTGATGAATGGAATGAAAAAGTGTCGAAGTTTAACACCAGGGATAAACATCCGTGGGGCATAGTGCGAGAGCTAACTATGACTCGTCAACACCTCCTACCACTTCAAGGTAGGACAGGGCTGGTATTTAATAATATAGATAAAGCTAACGCTTTTGCTGACGTTCTGGAAGACGCGTTCCAGCCAAATGATAAACCATCATGTGATGACACAATACGAGATGTGAATTCCACGGTCAATGAATATCTTAGGGATGAACCACAGCGTGATTCGCAGCATGTTACCGTTCGCGAGTTAAGAGGCTACCTTAAACGTCTTAGGCCACGAAAAGCACCAGGAATAGATGGTATTCAAACTACCGTCCTGAAAAGGCTGCCGGTATGAGGTATATAATACCCAGATTACATAATGAACGCTTGCCTACAGCTAACATATTTCCCAGTAGTCTGGAAAAAGGCAAACATCATTATGATACGAAATCCTAGTAACAACGGTACATTTCCTCAAAATTACAGGCCAATATCACTGCTAAGCGCGGTAGGCAAACTAACCGAAAAAGTAATCCTAGGACGGTTAGAAACGCATATCGCCGCATCAAACATCTTTCCAGATGAGCAGTTTGGCTTCAGGAGACAGTGCTCGACGACTCGCCAACTTCTCAGGTTAGTCGAATCTGTCCCTGAAGCATACAACAACCATGAATCTACAGGATGTGTATCCTTAGATGTACAAAGCGTATTTGACAAGGTGTGGCANTATGGGTTACTCTTCAAAATGATTCGAGCTCATTTTCCAGATTATCTCATTAGAGTGCTAGCCAGGTATCTGCGCAATCGACGCTTCATCGTCAACTTGGAGGGTGACAATTCTACTGAAAGATCCATAGAAGCAGGTGTCCCACAAGGAGCTTGCCTCTCTCCGACACTCTTTAATATCCTCACCAGCGACATACCACGGGTAGAACCACACGTGGCTATGTTTGCTGATGATACTCTACTCTATGAGTCAGATAGATGGCCACGCACAGTCCTTAGAAGACTGCAAGACTACCTTCGTGAATTGATTATTTGGTTCACGAAATGGCGTGTGAAAGTTAACCCCGACAAATCACAGGCCATAATGTTCATCAAACGATACGGTGAGCATAGAGCACCCCCACGGCAATTGACTCTATTTGGGAGGCCAATCGTATGGAGCGCCGACATTAAATATTTAGGAGTAAGACTGGATAGAGGCCTTACCTTTAAAGCGCATCACGCTGAGAAGGTAAATAAAGCTACAGGGGCACTCCGACAACTGTATCCACTGTTAAACAGAAACAGCAGCCTCTCTATACCAGCTGGCTTACTCATCTACAATGCCTGTATTAGACCTCTGATGGCCTATGCCGCTCCTGTAGTCGGCATGGCGGCACAGGCGCATATACAAAATCTCCAGGTCATTCAGAATAAAGTACTGAGGATCATTACCAACGCTCCAAGGTATACCAGAAACAATGACCTGCATACAGACCTAGGAATATGTTCCATTAGAGAATTTATTCAGTCTAACTTTCAAGTTTTATGACTCTGCGAACCAATCGCACAACGCACTGATCAATACTCTGGGACGTTATGAAATAATACCACAGAACAAGCATCGGCGTCCCAAAATTATTGTGACGTCAAAGACGTACCCAGGTCACTATGATGGTAACCTAGGCAACACGCCACAGGTTCATCCCTAATAAATGACAAGGGCAAAAATCATAACAAGACTAAATCACACACAAACAACAAAACTAAAACTACAATTTAGCTTTCATTTAGGACAAGGGAAAAGTTAGGGCGGTCAAATGTATGAGCACTCTGGTTCATTTCTCTAGCGTTCACTCGCCTCTGACGAAAGCCAACGCCTCCGCCAGAGATGTACGTATGGCTGAAGAGATGTTAGTAAAGGAGTGCAACAACAACTGAGCCCAAATCCGGATGAGAATTGAATTATAATTTAAACACACAATATCCTTAGACTTAATATAAGAATAAATATTAATTAATCTCATTTCTATTTCAGGTTGCGTATACCAGGGCCCACTATGGTCAGGGTCTGCAGCAATGCAGTACGCACAGCGTTGCAGTATGACAATCTTATAGACGACAAACTATCTTCACAAATGACAGTAGATAGAGGGTTTTTTTCTCATATCATGCGAGGTTTTTTCCCAGACACCTTTTCTCTATGACGATATACGCTTCCTTAATTAGTTTAGACAGGTAAATCGGAGTACTACACTCCAGTAATTAAATTGGGATTTTTCCTTTCAAGGTTTTTACCCAAAATCAGTATTTAAAGGTACATAACCATAAGGCTTTAAATTTCAAATCAATCCTGACTGGACTATAATGCTCACATCAAGTAGCACCTAGTCTTGATCCTCTCCCTGCATGAAACTATCCACTTTTGGGGAGACTGCTTCCTTTGGTTGTGTCTCACAGGGGAGTGTGTTGGAGGGGCACCCCTATCCTCTTTTTCTGTTTCTGTTAATCATTGAAAATTTAGATCCAACGCACAAGTTCAGTTTGAACCAGAAAACAACACAATGTATACACAAGGCAGTTAGTCAAAACTTACCAGTCAAGGTACAAAAAAACGGTACAAGATTGGTGGTGTTAGCAAACAGTTTGGAATCGACTGGAGTAATTTTAAATTTGTCAAACATCAACAGTAGCCCAATCACCACTCATTTACCAAAACTTTTTGATAAGGTTCAAGGCATATAAAAAAAGTCGATGCTTCTTTATCAGTAGACGATATACTACAATTAACGTCTCAACAAGGAGTGGTCTATGTCCAACCTTGGTATCGAAAAGTTTCCAATCTTAGACAAGAATTCACAGGATCGGTCTTTGTTGCTTTCGCTTTGGATAAACTGCCAACACACTTACAGGTAGAGCCTAGACCTCCCCAGTGTCAGAAGTGTTGGCATTTTGGCCACTTAACCTCAGGCTGTAAATCACGTAGACTCTGTGTAAATAGCGGAACACAGCACCGTCACCATAGCCTTTCAATGCTGCAATTGTAGAGGCAATCATAGAGCCGACGACCTACACTGTCCTTTTAGGACAACAACCTTAAAAGACGCAAAAGCTAAGGCAAGAATTACCAATATAATTGTTACAGCGGAAAGTCGGACACACGCAGAGCAAGCCAAGGGAAACAACTTAGATAGTCAACCATTTCTTAACACAAAAATCTTCCTGGATCAGGACTCTCATAACACCTCTGACAATCACGAAACACCAACAGACAGATTCATGGGATTACGAAAAAGCAATCACGGCTTTGCGTGAAGATCCACACTCCACGTCTTTAGTTGTTTGCTTCCTTTCGTCGGTCACCGCCCCTAATTTAAATAGGGAAGCAAGACTTGTAGTCATCAAGGATACGTTATCTACATTAGTACCAAACTACAAGTACACCAGGGTACACCTTAACAAAGCTCTAGATTCCACTAGATGCAAGTAAAAATTTTACAATGGAATGTCCGTTCATCAAAATTAAGCCATCCGGCCCTACAATTATTAGTCAGCCGATTAAAACCTGATATAATATGCGCACAGGAGACGAGAGCTACAATACACAAACCACCTCCTAAACTCACGCATTTCCACACTCTTCACAATTCACTGGCAACTGCACACAGAGGCACAGCAATATATGTTAAAAACAAGTTTATTCATCAACACATTGACACTAGCCATCTTTGTGATGACGAAATACAAGTCACAGGCGTTACAATTTATCACAAAAATGTACCGCTATCAATTATGTCTGTGTACCGTTCGCAGGACTATAAACAATTACCACAAAATATAGTATCGTTTTTTTCATTTAGCCAATTTGTGGGGATTTCAATTCTCAGTCAATACATTGGTATCAAAAACAAACGGATGTTTTTGGCAAACAACTAGATAATTTCATAAATTCGTCACAATACATAATTATCAATAAAGATACGCCCACATACTCGTCGCGAGGACTTAACACCATAATCGATCTCACGCTAATTAGTCAGTCATTACTACATATGACAAAATGACACAAATACGACAGTACTTTAAACAGCGATCACTATCTGATTATATAAATCTTACAAGAAACACCAAACAATGACAGTTTTACACATTCCGCCAGACACATAAACTTTGATAAATTTCGAGCACACATAGCTAACGTACATAAAAAACACGCAAACATCACAGCAGCTGAAATGCAAAAACGCATACAATCGGCAGCTGTTCAGAGCTCTACACACATTAGATATCCTACATGTTATCAGTCGGCATGATATGATTCAGTTTGTAGGAAATACGAATCATTTTTTAAAGCTGCAAAAAACTAAGCGAAAAGCGTACGGATCTTATTCAGTAAAAAAAATGGAAGGGTAACTTTAAAAGAGCAATTGTATTTGCCAAACGCCAGTTTTGGAACAAGTTTTGTCAAAAAATTTCACACGACACCCCAATTAATTTGCTCTGGAAAACGTTAAAGGCATTCAAAAACCCTACGAACAATAAAACACCTTAGATGGCTACACAAACACAGGCGTTAAACAACCCTAGTGTAAATATCATTGAAACTACAGCTCAATTTTAACCAACACTTTCACAGGCAAAATACATTGCACCCATCTACGCAGGGGGAAATAGTCAAAGCAACACAGCGAGTACATAATTACAAGTGTCACAATACGCACCAGTTAGATGCCGAATTTACATTAGTGGAGCTTAGAACAGCTTTAAAACGAATAAAACCATCCACCACTGAACATCTTCAAATACCAAATAGGCTCCTGAAAGCGTTACCAACCATTTCACAACAAAAATTAATAACAGTCTATAACAACATCTGGAATACGGGAGAAATTCCTTTAGAATGGAAAAAAGGGCATATCATCCCATTGTTACAAAATGGTAAAAATCCAAAACTAATTACTTCTTATCGGCCAATTACAATACTGCTTACATTAGGTAAGGTCATGGAAACTATGATAAACAACAGGCTCAAATACTACTTAAGGGATAGAGGTATACTTCACACGGCACAGGCAGGTTTCACAACCAACAGAAGCACTTACAGGCAGGTTTCACAACCAACAGAAGCACTTAGGGTCATTCCATATCAAGTGGTCCAACACTGGTTGCTTGACCACTTTAAAAAAAAAATGATTTTTTTTGCAAACACCTTAACATGTTGGGAGTTCAAAATGACCATTTTTTTATTTTTATTGTTTTTTTGTTTTCGCGTTGCATCCATGTTTGTTTTACAGAGCGGAGCAATTTTTGCAATTTAAAGGGTTTGCGGAAACTGAAATATATCAGCCCCTATGTATGCTATCAACATGGGACAAAAAGCAATCTGTTTAGAAACAAATGGTCTACAAGATTGCTTATCAGACATTTTTACCTAAATGCAATTCTACAGGGTGAAAT
>KZ869620.1:36114-46508 GCA_003456935.1 Machilis hrabei | reverse complement strand
CTGATATTGACCGCAACATACTACAAAACGTTTGGCAGGAGATGGACTATCGGCTTGATATGTGTCGTGTTACNCGAGGTGCTCACATAGAACACTTGTGATATGTTTGAAAAAAACTTTGACAGTTTACCTTCCCTTGCACATGTCTCACAATAACATATGTTTATTAGATTTCACAGAATAAATTTCTGAAATCGGGTTCATCGTTTTGGCTTACCCTGTATACTGCACTATCAATGCCAAGTTAGAAAATTCAATTCCTCCTTCTTTTGTATTTCCTAGACTGCATTTAAAAGACTAGGCTAATTGGAGTGACTAAGAAAACCATGAAGAAGGCTGTTCTTGTTAGTAGCAGTAATAAAAGTGAAGAACATGGAAACAGACTTGCAGTTGCATTTATTCAGAGGCTGTGCATAAGGATAACTATTTTTTATTATTAGTGACACATAAAGTACAGTATCGGTAGTATGTAAATTATATTGTCAGATATTTTAATTCAGTTGGTCATTGTATCCAACCCTCCTACACGTATGTCCCAAGCCTCACATGTAAGGGAGACTTGGGACAACATGCATACATTGTGAAAAATAATTCAATCTGTTAACCGAGTTGGACTGGAAGAACAAATAAATTACACAAAGAAACACAGGATTCAGCATTTCTTTTAATTTATAAAACACAAAGCTAACTTTAAAATTCAGGGTACAGAAAATATAAATGTGAAAAGTGTCCCAACCCTCCCTTACACTAAATGAATATTTACCCAATCCATTCATAAGAAACATTTGTATTTTTAACACCAGAACAAATTAGAAGAAACAGCCAGTGGCAAGCCTATAGGTAACAGAATCATAATTGCATAACAAGCAGGCCAAGTGGACCAGCAGCTATACATGAACCACTGTCCAATTGGCTGACAAAACACAGTTGGGAAATGGGGATAANTTTCTAGCTTTTCATTTCTACTTGAGATTTGCTCTGCAAAATCAGCATGGATCAGGTTTGCAAGCATGCAATTGAGCACAGGTAGTATTCCAGCCCCTGTGCCCCTCGTATGGACAAAACTCTACTATGTTTGATGCACAGAATTATAATTTTCAGCAGCACACGAGAGTGTTAGGAGATGGTGAAAGTGATACTAAAAAGAGGGCCAAAAGAACTACTGCATCTAAAGCCATCGCATCGATTGCCGAAACTGACGAAGCAGTTTCAAGCCAGAGGCCTTCATCAGTTGGCGTGAATACAATGCCATCAGCAAGATATTCTTAACAAATACGGAAAGAGAGATCTGCTAGTATTTTCTCAAACTATGTAAATATTGTGTATCTTGTGAAATTTTTCTATGCACTGTTGAGAAATGAAAAAAATATCTGGTTTAATGGACATATCAGAATGTTAGCCAGGCTTGCCGCTTGTCTAATTTTACAAGCTGATAGGCCCCTATGAATGTGTATAATAAGGTGGGTCATTATTGCAGTATTGATCCTACTACAACACTAATTGCTCTAAGACTTCTCATAAGTCAAACATTCGGTGTAACAGTTACCGGGCTTGATCTACAACGTTCCATTATCGTAAATGATATAAATTTAATTTCAACTCTGTCTGTTGTAGGGAACAACAGTCCAGCGATATCGACCTTATGTGTCTAATAATACGAGGATATATGTCTACCTAAGGCCTAACTGAGTCTACAGTAATGGCGGGCGGATGTGCACGAAAGTCGTCCGTAGTGGCTCTTGTAGCAAGAATGTTGCGGATTCTCATAAAGCTTTGTTGTGTGATGGATTATGTAAAAATGGTTCCATATTAACTGTGCATATTTCTAAAGAGGACTACATGCATATAGACTCTTTGAAGGCTAAAGTAATATGGTTATGTGTTAACTGTATTAAAGAATTCAAGACCTCTGTTGACTCGTCCAAACAGATGATGAACGAAAGTGAAAGTGTGAGGGATGACCTGGAAACAATCAGATGTGTTGTTGACAGTCTGGTAGCCGATTTCGAAGTTCTATCCAATACAAATTTAAATCTTAATAAACGAATTGAGTGCCTTGAAACTGAAAACCTCCTGATCAAGGAATCATTAGAGGCACTGGACAAAAATCGTGTGAACAAAAATCAGGCAAACTCTAAAGTGACTGCAGATACTGTAAGTTCAGATACTAATACAAGAAATATTAAACAACCTTTACCGTATACCACTAATCTACCAAAGCAGCAGAAAAGTGGGCTGAAATCAAAAGAAGTGAACTTGATAGACAAGAACCTTGGACTTACTAAACAGTCCCAGATTCAGTTGTTAGAATATCCTGAAAATACACGGAAAAAAACTGTAATCAGTACTAATTGTAATATGGCGCTAAAGACAGTTTCCAGGACTAAAGCAATTTTTGTATCTAGATTGGACCCGGAAGTACATAATGATCAGATGTTGTCCTTTTTGACAGAATTGGGGCTGGAATTCGTTAAGTGTTCTAAACTGAAGACGAAATATCCTACTTATTCTTCTTTTCATGTTGAAGTACACGAAAAAGACTTTGAAAAGGTTTTCTGTGATACTGTTTGGCCAGTTGGTTGTATAATCACGCCTTTTTATGGCAAGTTAAAAAATGACAATGTCGTTNCTATTAATGAGGGATTAAATGTAGAACAAAATTCCGCCTGACTAGCAATGAATAGTGGTGACGTTGTAAATGTTCTGCATTTAAATATCCAGTGCATGAGAACTAAATTAACCAATCTCGACTGTCTCCTTGGAAGTGATAGTATTGACATTTTAGCTATATGCGAACATTGGCTACATAGGGACGAATGTGATTTTTACATCCCAAGGGGATATAAATTGGCGTCAATCTTTTGCAGATCCCAGTTTAGACATGGGGGCACGGCGGTGTATGTGACAAATAGGTTGGAATTTTGCGTTATCGATGTTTCTAAAATTAGCATGGAAAAGGACTGTGAACTGTCAGCCATAAGGATTGGTCAGTGTAATTTAATTGTAGTGTCAGCCTATAGGGCCCCTAGTGGTTCTGATGACATTTTCCTGATTGCTATTGAAAAAATCTTTCTTTTGTTGGAAAAATATAGAGTCATGCGTGTGATGATTTGCGTTGACTTAAACATTGATGTGAATAAGGTTACCAGAATCTCATCACGTTTATCAAACCTGATGAAATCATTTGGATATTCATTTGCAAATTACTCTAAGACAAGATGTAATGCATGCCTAGATAATATCGTAATTAATATTCCGGAAAGTGATTTTTTTTTTGTGATGTAGTTGCAATATTTATGTTTTAAACAATATTTATGTTCATCTGAGGAACAGGAACTGTTTCCTTGAAACGTTATGATATATTAAAAACGTTATTTTAACAATTTTATTATTATTTATGATCGTAAACCGGCATTCATTTTAATTATCATATAACGATCAAGAACTTAACCATGGATGTAGTTGAAGTTCATATCTCGGATCATGCAGCTTTGAAGTGTTCTGTATTTAAAAATATAGTAGAGAATAATTTACAGAACTCTTGTATTTCAACTCAAAGGTTCAGTCCCATCACAGAGATGGGTTTGATGTGCTTTTATTTAGTCCTTTTTGGAATTAATTGGTATTTTATAAACCTGTATAATGATGTCAATGTTAATTTTAAGCTGTTCTTTGATACTTTTTTGTTTAATTTTAATGAAATATTTCCTGTTAAGGAAAAAAGTCGGTTGTAACACTATAAAAAGAAACACTTTGTACTCTCCAGCACTTAAGAGTATGAAAGAATATCTAATGTTGTTGTATAGTAACTATCAAGCCTCAAAAATTAAAATGGATAGACTTAAGTATGTTTACTATAAGAAACTTCATTGCTCGACACTTGAACAAGTCAAAAGGGAGTCTAATGATAGGGCCACAAGAAATTGTAATAATATGAATAAAGCAGCTTGGCAGATAATAAATAACGGACTTAATCGTTTACAACACAGAAGTGTCTGGATTTAAAACCTGAGATATTTAATGAATATTTTATGAGATCTGTCGATAATTTAAAGGCTAACATCCCAAATGATTGTAAACATTTTTATGACTGTCTTAAAAAGACTGAAAAACCTAACTGTTCCTTTTCTTGAAAAATGGTTACAGATGCGGTAGTCCTGAAGGTAATCCATAATTTAAAACCATCTTGCTCAAAAGATGTTTATTCTCTTTCATATAAGGTAATTAAATTTGTAGCATATGTTATCAGTGAACCATTAGCATGTCTAATTAACCAGTGTTTTACACAGGGTGTATTCCCGGATTTCCTGAAACTTACTAAAGTGGTGCCAGTTTTAAAAAAGGGTGATGGGACTAAAGTTGAAAATTATCGACCAATTGCTCTTGTGCCTGTTTTTTTCTAAAATAGTTGAAATTATCATGAAACAACAACTTAGTGTGTATTTTGAGGAGAATAATTTATTAGGAGAGTCTCAATATGCATTTAAAATAGGTAGAAGTACTACCAAAGCTGTAACGCAATTGAGGATAAGTCGTTTGCCTGTTTGATAGTGTGACCTTAACAAGACCTTCGATTGCATTGAGCATTATATTCTCCTATCAAAGCTGGAGTATTATGGTATTGAGACGGGTTCATTAAAATTAATTGAGTCTTATTTAAAAAATAGGAAGCAGCTGGTTAGTGTGAATGGTGTTGAATCTGGTTTACAGGATATCAAATTTGGAGTTCCACAGGGTTCTGTGTTGGGTCCGTTGTTGTTCTTGATCCATGTCAATGACCTGGTTAGTAATGTGTCTTCCCATACAATTCTATTTGCGGTCGATACCTCTCTGTTAACAGTAAAATATGATTTGGTTGATTTGAGGTCGCATTCCCTCAGTGTGCTCGATGATGCTAAACAATGGTTTGCATCAAATGGCCAGGATTTGAATGAATCTAAAACGGATAAGCTTATAATAAGTTACAGTAATTCAAATGAATACCATAAATTTGTTAAATTGCTGGGGTTTTGTGTGGATGATAAACTAAGCTGGCATTATCGTATAGAATATTTGACTAAAAAGCTGTCAAGAGTTTTGTTTATGTTAAGGAGATTAAGATCTATTGTCTCTCGTGTAACACTTGTAAGCGCTTACTTTGCTCTTTTTCAACCTCATTTGACTTATGGCATAGTTTTATGGGGTGCGGCATGTGAAGTTAAAGACATTTTAATTCTACAGAAGAGGGCACCAAGAACAATTTGTGGCTTACCACCTACAAGTCACTGTAGACCATTGTTTAGGGTTTTGACTATATATGGTTTATATACAGTAGAACTCCAATTATCCCAAACAATTGGGACCGGACCCCATTCGGATAATAAAAAATTCGGATAATTGGGTTTTTCCGAAAAAAGAGCTCATGTTCGGTACTATATGCATTTTTAATTAATTATATGAAAAGGCAACAATTTTACATGGTATATCGCATACTTACAAGTGCTGTACATTAGTAGTCATTGTTTGCTGAACTCGTGATCCCAATACGCAGTAGCGAAAAGCAATTCGGATAATCAGCGATTCGGATAGTCGGAGTTCGGATAATTGGAGTTCTACTGTATCTATTATTTGACTGAGCTGGTTCATGGAAAACGTGACTCTATGTCATGCTGAAGTGATATTCATAATTTTAATACCAGGAACAAAGACAAATTGGACATACATGATAGTAGGCGTTTTATGTTAAACAGTGGTGTAATGGTTTATAACCACCTTCCGTGGAAATTTTGTGAACTGCCTGATAATGTTTTTTGGTGAAACTGAAGAAGTGGCTTGTTGATAAGGCTTTCTACTCTCTGGAAGAATTTTTTACATGTGATATGAAGGACCTTACAGGTAATTTTTAGTGTTTTTCTTCTTTTATACATATGACAATGTAAATGCTTTTGGGCCGACTACAATAAATATTTTGATTGATTTGATTGATATTAATATCATACTGGAATAACCTATCATATCCTTCCAAATCTATATAGGCCTACAACCAGTAATGTGCCTTACTCTATTACCTGACACTTTTGTACTGTCTTTCTAATTATTTTCAAATCTTCTTTTCAGGGAAAAGGCCAGATCATATTTTTCCTGCAGATAATTAGGGTCCTGTGAAAAGACAATTTTACGATAAGGTATGGTTTCCTAATGTTGTTGGAGCTATTGACTGTACCCATGTGCCTATTCAGTCTCCAGGTGGCAACAATCCAGAACTTTTCTGTAACAGAAAAGGTTTTTTTTTTCATGAAATGCTCAATGCATTTGTGGACCTGATTTAGAAATCTACGATATTGTTGCCCGTTGGCCAGGATCTGTCCACGGCAGTCAAATTTTTAACAATTCCCTTATTCGTGCCAGATTCGAGAATGGTGAAATTGATGGACGGCTACTGGGCGATTCTGGGTATCCATGTCTTCCTTTTCTGTTCATCCCACTTCTTAACCCTGTGAGTGATGCTGAAAGGCATTACAATGTGGCACACATACAAACAAGAATTACTGTAGAAAAAGGCTCCAGGTTCAATTGTCTTTGGTAAGTTTTATTTTAATGAGAACTTAGTATTGATTGCTGTATTCTAGTGTAGGTGCATCTTCATTGAATTAAAATACCAAGTTCTTGGGATGTCCTATGTACATTAAAATACGAGTAGAAAGTACAATTGTTATTCAAGCTTGTAGGGAATATTTAATTCACCATACTTTACGGAAAATATTTTTAAGGTAAACTAGATTAGTTGGCCACTTTATTTATTATTTACTAATGTGTTTAGCATGCCCATTGTCCATGTCCTTAATCCAAATACAGACATAAAAATCCTTCAAGTGCTGTAGTCGCGGACATATGCGAAGGCTGTGAGATGCGCAGTGGCACGATCTGTCACGTGCTTTCCGCAAAAACCAATCAGAGCCAGTCGAATTTGAACCATAGAGGCATATTGTTAAATTCAGTGTTTCGTGTGCGTTTATGTTCTGGTTTAATTGATTTAATTGAAATTAGTGATTTGTGTTGTGATTTTGATCTTGGCAGACCAGGTACACAAGTACTAGGTCATACATAACAGTCTAGGGAACTAATTACTTCAAGCGAGAAGCAGACGCCAACCACCCCCTTATGGACGTTGCCAAATCTCAAGAAAGAACTGCTGAAGCATGTGATATTGGTATTCGAACAGTTCAAAGGATTGTTGGAGTTGGAAGGTCTTCTCTAAACACCAGTGGATGCTTAAATTTACAATCACCTGGTACGAATCAAAAACAGTTTATTCTCGCTTAAACCATGATTGTGCTTGATGTAGGTAAATACTGTTGATGCTTATCTTGTGTATTCATTTATTTACGCCTCCTTTATGTTGGTTGCACACAATTTGAAACGCCGCAGAAGCAGCTCTCTCGCGGTCTGCACAGAAGTTTCCTCTCAGCTGCCTTCGTATATGTCTGTGACTATAAAAGGCTATTAACAGAATGTTGTCGAGTGATTGCAACAGAAATAGCGAAATTACTGCACAACAACAAACAAAATTAAACACACATATTCTATTATTCAGTGCCTGCCATACTGCATCCCCCATTTCCACAATCTCAGACTTTGATAGATGGTTATATGTATGATGTAAATTATGTCCCTGCAAATTAACTATCCAACATTGAATCATGACAGCTAAAGTTCTAGGCTATTTCACCCCGAAGCTGTTTCAATTTATATATTTTTTTATCACTTGACTGTGTATAAACTGTCTTCTGTTTAAATCATATTAATATCTTGGAGAATTAAAAGTGTGTCAATTATATTTGATGTCATTTTCGTGAAACGTTTCATTTAGTGATATTTTTCTTAGATTGTTGGGAAGTTTTCAGTATTATTGCTCTAGTTTCCGGTCATTTTTAATCAAATGTTAGAAATATGTCTGTTATTTAGTTTGCGAGATTTATTTTTGTAATTGTAATAATGCTTGACTTGGTTAATTTCCAGCAACACACTACGTGTGAAGCTGCCGCATGGTGTCATTGGTATAGTTGTGTGTTACATAATGCTGCCTTTCATCTGAATGAGGAAGACCCAGAAATGGAACAACAGGAACAGCAGGAAGAACATGAACATGAAGAAACACACCCCAGAATGCTAGAAGAAATGCTGTTCGAGCTGAATTTATAGTAAATAATTTTAATTAGTGTAATGTACACAAGATATCCTCAAATACCTGTTTGTTATATATCCCATATAACATCCAACCCGTGGTCTACTGAAATTTATTTTACTCAAATTTAGGCATTTCACTTTCTACTCATTTTAAGATGTAGTTAGTCAACGAATCAATTTTGTTTATTACTAATTAACTGTAGCTGCAAATGTGATAAAATCAGTTGCATGATTATGCTGGCTTAGTAATGCACAGTGGACTGTAGTTATTGTGCATTACATGTGCATTGTAATTTTCTGATCTAATTTGGGATTGTCCAGTTTGAAAGGTTATATGGGCTATTGTCCCGAAACGTACATTTTCATGCCCTTAGGCTTTGGCTTGCAAAATAAAAAGATGTAATTGTCTGCTTCATTTTAAAGCATTAAAATATCGGTAAAAATAAGGAAAACACATAAACAGTTCTTCGTGTGGTAAATATTCAGACATGGGCCAAATTAACTAGCCAAATGACATCATTACCGTCCGCTGTCCCGAACCCAGTTTGTATGTTTCATTAAGTTGCTAAAGCATTAACCCCTTCCCTGATCATTTTTTTTTCGAAAAAGATAAAAACATTGAGTATTTTTACAAATACAACACTTTGTTTACACCATGTAACACGTGCTTTACTGGAAAATTACAGGTGAAGCAGCTCTTGCCATCTAGCGGCAACGCGGGGAACTCTTTGCACAAACTAAAAGATGAGTCTCAGAGACATTCAGATGCATTGAAAACAGAGTTGGACGTTGACGTCACGTCAAAATCAGGGAAGGGGTTAAATTGAATCTCAATGAAATATAAATAGACTTTTTATAAATTTATAGCCTCTTCCGTCTAATTAAATAACAATTTTTATAGAACATAAGCAACGTCAAAACCTAAGAAGCAATTTTAAAAAATATGAGAAAGAAAAGGCAAAGGAGCGAGAACCGTATTACAAACGGAAGAGTGAAAGTACCGTAAAATCAATAGAACAAAAACGCTCGCATGAAAAACGTCAACAACGAAAGCGATGGAAAGAAAATGAAAGGAATAATAGGCAGAAAAAAGCCAATTTAAAGGCAGCAGAAAATTTTATAGCAAATAACTCCCCCACCCCAAAGTGACAGTACTTTATTTTTGCTAAATACTGAAACGATGATAACTTATATTATACGGTCACCTTCCAACCTGCGAGATGGGTGCAGCATCAAGTTAAGACCTTATAAATTACCAGTAGCGCAGTGCATAGCTTGAAGTGACCGACTAAGCTTTTGAGTAAACGCTTAGTTTTTATTTGTGTGTACAAATCCAAATAGTTGCTTAAAATTTTAATTTTATTTTGAAATGAAAACTTAGCCTACTGGTCACATTTAATGATGAGCATAAAATTGGTAGTAGTTAATGAAAATTGAGTTCAGCATCAACTTGGATAAATATGAGAAACTTTTTAAAACTTTTGGCCAATTTCATGGTGTCGGAAGTAAAAATTGAAGCCATTTTTTAACCTTTAATAGTACGTAAAATTAAAAATACACAATTTTAGAGCAAAGGAAATACTTGATTACTAGGTATAGTATGTCTCCTTTATTATTTTTATGTCTATTTGCCTGCCTATTTGTAGTGTTTTTAGAGCCTAAGAGTCTTAACGTACATATAACATATCACTTGTTATGTAATGTAAAAGTTGTCAATAAATACACAGAATTCTTCCAAACAAAGCAATTTATAATAAATCAAATATTATCACTTCCAGATCATTGCAATAGAGTGATGTATCATAATGCAACCTGATTGTTAGTGTGCAACTAGTTGAACTTTTTCACAAATTACCAAGTTATGAAATAGTTGGTCGATAAATAGTACAAGTATATTTCAGAGTGTCGAACCCCCAAGATATTTTCACACAAACTTCGAAACAAAGTATATTTGTTCTCAGATGCATAGACCTTACAGAGTGTCAAACCAAAGATATTCTAATTTTTTCACCCAAGTCATTCAATGTTGCACATAGAGTGAATAGGAATATATGTGCTACCTTTCATTCTTTCTGTTGGTTGACAAATAGTGCAAGTATATTTCAGAGCTTTGAACCTAGGATATTTTAATTTTGTTTCACTTAGTTATTAGAAAAAGTTGAATCTGGATCAATTTTCCATTACATGTTGGGCATTGCGAATATAGAAACGTTCAGAAAAGCGACGAT
>KZ869620.1:6773-18711 GCA_003456935.1 Machilis hrabei | reverse complement strand
TCACCAAATTTCATCAAAATCGGAGAAGGTCGGGTTGAAAATGGTAGCTTAGTGTGTTGATTTCAGATGGAATGACTCACTTACTACGTTTCTATACAACTTCCCAGCAAAACACTTTTTGGCTACAAAAATTTCGGTCTTCACTAAGCTGACAGCTCGAGTGACTTACAAAACGAACAATAACAACGAGTTACTTATTCAAAGTGTATTTACATTTTATACTTCAACAATTTTGCAAATTGTCAATTTAAAATAATACTCTCATACCCAAATAACTTTCAAAATTGTTGATGTCTAAAATGTAAATAAACTTTGAATAAGTAACTCGTTGTTATTGTTTTCTGTAAGTCACTCGAGCTGTAAGCTTAGTGAGGACCGAACTTTTTGGAGCCAAAAAGTGTTTTGCTGGGAAGTACTATAGAAACGTGGTGTGATACTTTTGTGAAGGAAAAAACTAAAATAAATGTGTCGTGCATGTACTTATTATTTTTTTTTTCTGTGCATGTCTCACAATTGTACGTGTATTGTACGCAAAACATCGTTCAAGAGGACAACTGTTATTTCTAGATTTGTGTGTATATCTAATACCAGAGATAGCACTTGTACAGAGCTGTAAACTGTGCAACTTCGTTTTTTTCGAGAGAATGAAACAACTTAATCGTATCTACGAATTTCTGAGACTCGGGAAATGACAAACGTGTTCCGAGATCTTTCGGTCTTGGGTTACATCCTTGGGCTGTTTATATAACGATTGCGAGTTTAAGTGATGTGTTGTTATGAGCTAAAAAGTAATACATTGTTACATTGAAACGTTGGTACACGTTTTTGAAACAGAACTAAACTTCGTAGCTTTAATATTGTTCATCAGTTGCATTGCAATATTGCTTTGTTCATGAATGCAAAACGAAGTTTCAATGTAGAACACAAAAGAAACAATAAAACGTAAACAACATAACTATATTTCTTTTGAACCTATTTTTTCCAGACCAACATGATTTGTGTCATTAAACACATCTACGTGTATGTTTCTATAAAATACGAGACAATCTTATATCATCTAGCAAGTTAATGTTTCAATATTAAGTAATTTGACAACAATATAAACCAAATCTTTATCTCTTGCAAGTGACAATTAGACCTAGGGCATATTCCGTAAAAAGAAAATTTGAAAGTCGTGTTTAGCAGCAACATAATTTTATGTTTTTCGCACTATGTACATATATTTTTGCTTGAAACAGTACGCTAATCTACTTTTTGTTTTGTGTTGTTTAAAACTTCAGTTATTTTATCCGACTGAAAGCGTTCTAATAGCACATTATAAGTCAGATATGACGCGTTATTGTAATCATACAAGATGAGAGACCTATTTGTGATAGCTTTTTGTTTAAGTGTCTTAAAAATTTTACTCTTATGACCACAAAATTTCTGTGTTCCATATAAAACTTTTAGGCTGCATTTTCAAGAAACAGCAGTTATTGTTTAAACGTTAGTAGTATTATTTTGACACTGTTTTATGCTTCACATATTTGTACGTTGAATGCAGTATAGTGCAGCTGTTTTAGAGAATACAAAAAACTCTATCAAATAATTTTTGATTTCATCTTAAAAGTTATTATTTAAAAACAGATAACTTAGTGTGGTCTAGTTGAAAATGTACGGAATATTTTATTTCATCCGACACACATGCCAGACTACTAAACAACTAATTACTAGCGTTTAAAATAACCAAAGTCTGTTCAAGGTTCTTGTTTTGCATTAACAGAATTTTGCAATATTCTTGCAAAATATCCTTAGCCTTCATTAGGTAATGCAGTTTTAGAAAGTGTTAGTCTAAGTTATTTTATAGATATATTAAGAGGTTGTATCATTAACGCATAGCTTTTAGCTTTGCAGGAAAAAAAAGTTAATGCTTATAAGTGGACTAGAGTTATAAAACGTAAATATTGGTTAAGGCTCCTTCCCCCATATTTGAATGGAATCTTCCAATTGTGTTGCGTAAAAGATTTTATCTCTGGATTTATATTTTTAAGATCCGATTTTTATCTACTTGATAGTTTCAAAATGTAACAGCTAAACTCTTCCCTTCTTCGAATAAAATGTGTACACTACAAGTTTGACTGAAAATGTGTCTCTTAGTAAACAATAATGGTGGAAATCATACGTCCAATTAAGTTTTGTACATACGTAAGTACTGATTTCAGTATTCAATATTGTATTGTACACGCAGTTTAGTACCACTAGTACGAATCCGTTTGCGTTGTTAATGGATCTAAAATAAACAGTCGTAAACATATACTTAGATAATAATTCCATGTTTTGGGGTATTAGTAAATCTCAACTAGTTTTATTAAAGCTCCAAACATATATGTATTTATGACTTGCACTTTTAGTGAAATACGTAAGTGTTCTTAAAAAAATATCATTACGTGCAGTTCAACAACATTTTTTTAGTTTACAGTATCTGGAAAATTAGGAGACGTTCCTCTGTGTTTGAATCAAAGTTATTGTTGAGCTCTTCGCCACCACTAAATATTTTTAGTGTATATATTTTCTTCTTCGCCTAGAAACCACTTTGATGAAATACAGCCGGCATTTCCAGGACAAATAAGAAAACAATGTCATCTACATATATAAACAACAATATGAAGTATAGATTCAATGCGACTATTAAAGTATTATCCTGTAGAGAAAATGAAAATGAAAACTAGCTCGTGTGAGATGGTCAAAGCAAAACTTTTCACTTTGAACTTTAGAATTAAGTGAAATCAAAACAATAGACGGCTAAGTTCTAGCCCTGAGTAAAAAGAGTTATCCTCTGAACAAATTTCCCTATGTGTGAAACATTACACAGTAAGTTATAATCATGTTTCTTGAGCGATATTAAAACTGCAGTTGTTTAGCTAAGTGTTCATTGTAAAAAGAAAAAGCCACAGGATGAGTGCCATATGAATGTTATATTTTCATAACAATCATGGTGAAATAATTAATAGGAAATTTGTATAAATACGTTCATAATATCAGATCTAATGAAAAAGATTGTATTTATTAATTCTAATTGTTGCCAGTAAGCTATCAACCTTACAGAAGGTAAAGTTTGTACTGTTCTTCACGAATTAACTTTGCTAATAAGTGTCACAACTTTTGTTATAATATATCACTCATTAATAAGAATATGTAGCGTTTAACATCCTATCCACACCTGATGTGTCATTTAAGGACAATGTTAATTGCGATTAACAAACTGGCTTACGAGGGATTCAAACCTACAAACTGCTTTTAAGGCTAGAATGCGATATGTTAAGCACATAATATACGTTTTCAAAAATCAACAACTCAAACTTGATGAAGCGAATGAATATTCCTCCTATATCTAAAACATGGAACTATAAACCTTGAACTACCATAGAAACGCTAAAATAATTGTTAAATTTATCTCAAATAGATATTTTCAGTGAGGGCCAGAGCGATAATTTCAGAATGCATTCCTCATGAAGCGTCTTTATGACGCGGATGAATCTTCACTGGGCAATCGTAATCGCATCAATTGAGGGTATAAACCAGAATGAACATTACGCAGATAAAGCCTCTAGCAAAATTAATATATTTCATTATTTTACTCTTCCCTGGTTTTAAACGTGGCCAGCTTACAGGAGTTTCACATATCTGTAGGGGATTGATTTTCTAATTTTTATAGGATCAGAAAACAGCAAACAACAGAGTTCTGTACTAAATCAAACGATTACACATAAATATTTTTATTTTTACCATAATGGTACACATTTAGCAGTGACAATATATAAGATGACATCGCCATTAAGCATTTAAGAACAATATCTGGTTCGAGCAATCCTAAATCAGGTGAGGTTTTTTTGTACGTATTTCATAACTCGTTTTATTTGCTACGCCACCATATAGTTAAATCGGGCAATTTTATTAAGTGTGGTCAGTTCAAGCAGCGGTCGGCTTATGAATGGTATTGCATAAGGTGCTCTGCGGCGTATAATCGAGCTTGGTTCTGTCCACCTCTAGACTTGCATTCCATATAAGTCATAGCCTTATCTAATTGTCAGTTTATTCGGACAATAACGTTCGATAAATACATACATTTACAAACACGGCTGAAACTACTTATATCAGAGTTATTACTTCGATTCATGTCTTGAAACATAATGACAAAGCTCTAGAACCCTACTAGGTTCTGCTTAAAAAATATATGATATTTACAGATCTGTCGACATGTGACACAATTATGATTACAACTTCAAACAACTCCTGATTTACATCTCATTTTTAATGATTAACATCATATTTAGCTGCGCGTATATTCTACACAAACGTAATACTTTATGATAGTCGCTCTGTTGCGATAATACAATAATTAAGTCTTAAAAGTTGCATCTCTGAAATATGTCCAAGGAGTACATATTTCTGCTGCTTTCTATAAACTACGTATTCTTAAAAACGCACTTACACCATGAATGGGGCTGTGTAAACACTATCATGTTGCAAGTTTTACACAACTTTGATACTTGCTTATCCATACATAATATCAGGTTTATCAAATTTCATATCGTGATTTAAAGTTTCATATTTTTGCTACGCACAATTGCTTTGCTAGAAAAAAGGCCAGCCATTGGAATATTCTACAACATTAACTAATTTACATAAATCAATTTTACAAACACACGGATAACTATTTGTCTATCATTAGAAGTCAGGCCATGCCGTAGTTAAGACGTGCAAAGCAGCTGTTCTCACGTCAGCTGAAAACAGGTAATAAACATCTTTTAAAAAAAGTTCAGCATACGTTCTAAGATACTAGTGTTACATATCATTGGAATTGGCATCCTACGCCTAAACTTGAAGTAGTATACTTATATAACCAAAAACAGAAAATATCACGTTAATTGTGACATTATATCAGTACTACAGCTCTAACCTCTATAAGCCATAATAAGAGTCAAAAAATAACATACGGAAAATATAAAAAAACACATTTAATATCGATAAGATCCAAGGACACCGTTTCTAGCGTCCAAATTCAATATTTCTGAAAAATAAAAGAAATTTCAACAATATGAAACAACCTCGATTCAAAACTCATTAACGGAAAATTTCAAATATAGTCCACGCATCAAACACAAGTCTTTGGATTATTATTACGTAATTTCTACTCGACTACATATTTTTATTAGATTTACAATAAACATGCCAATGCATCTCAAAATAGTGTTCACTGACTTTACTTAGAAATACAAAAGAAATTCAATTCTCTTGTTCGGTGTAGATACAAAGGATGGCTTCATTCTATACTGTACCACATGTGTTATGTAAAATTATATGTGCACTTGAAATATTTTACAAGATTCAACAAGTATAGTGTATATAAATGGATGTCACAAGCCGGCTCCTAGCCATGGGGCGAACAGGGATTAACCTACGAATCTGCCAATGAAGCACTCGACACTATGATATGAGCGTTCGCATTATTCGGGATGCATGTTAAAGGTTGGTCCCTTCGATAATTGTTCGATGTAAAAGAACCCACCTCTGGCTATATTTCAAATGAATGGGAAAATTAAAAAATCCTGAAGCGTCATTACGACGCGGCTGGGATCTCCATTAGACCTAAGATTTCATAACACTGGTACCACGACAAAATGTACTGTATGCAATAACAGAAGGTAAACATTTTAAAATAACTAAAGGAAACAAAATTAAAATATCCTAGGTTCAAAGCTCTGAAAGGTCTATGCATCTGAGAACAATATTTTCAACGAATACATATTTCTGATGTAGTCTATAAACTACGTATTCTTTTTCTGGTGTAGTCTATAAACTACGTATTCTTTTGTGAAAAGCACAGTTACATCACAAATGGGTCTGTGTAAATACTAGTGTTGCACGTTTTACGTAACTTTGATACTTGGTTGTCCATACATAATATCGGATTTAATGTTTCATATTTTTTTGGCTACGCACAATTACATTGCTAGAAAAAAAGGCCAGCCACGAGAATATTCTACAACTTTAATTAATTTACATAAACCAATTTTACAAGCAGATTATTAACTCTGTTTGTCCGTCATTAAAAGCAAAATATTGACGGACGTAAGACTTGCAAAGCAGTTATTCAATACACTCATTCCCACCAGCAGCTAATAGAAATAGATATTCAGTGACGTCAAATTCAACTCGGATATATCAGATTAAAATTGAAGATAAAAACTTCAATGCAGCAAGCTATTATTATAAATCCAGATAGATTTACGACACTGAAAAGACGACATCGTTTCTTCATGACTAATGACTCATTATATATCGGTGAGACGTTAAACACCATTTCATCGTCGCTTTTCTGAACGTTTCTATATTCGCAATGCCCAACATGTAATGGAAAATTGATCCAGATTCAACTTTTTCTAATAACTAGGTGAAACAAAATTAAAATATCCTAGGTTCAAAGCTCTGAAATATACTTGTACTATTTGTCAACCAACAGAAAGAATGAAAGGTAGCACATATATTCCTATTCACTCTATGTGCAGAATTTAATGACTTGGGTGAAAAAATTAGAATATCTTTGGTTTGACACTGTAAAGTCTATGCATCTGAGAACAAATATACTTTGTTTCGTAGTTTGTGTGAAAATATCTTGGGGTTTGACACTCTGAAATATACTTGTACTATTTATCGACCAACTATTTCATAACTTGGTAAAATCTTATGTGTTACAATTAATGACCCATTCTGTGGCGACTAACGTAAAGCATCACATACTCACTGAAACGAGGATTCAAACCTCTTAAAGCTCTGGGGTTCGACTCTTTGGTCGACTACACGTACAACAATACCGAAATGGTCTACGTATCATGGGTTCGAAATTCTGAAAGGTCTGGGTAATGTACAGTCATTGGTATCTGACTTCAAACGTACTGTATGTCATAACTTGGTGATAAACAAAGCAAAATTAAAATATCCTTGGTTCGACACTCTGAAAGGTCTATGCATCTGAGAACAAGTGTAGGCTACTGTGTCTCGTATTTTCTTTCAAAAATTAAAATAGCTTGGGTTGGAAGCTCTTCGTACAAAATTAAAATATCATGACTTGGGTTTGAAGCTTTCTGTACAAAATAAAAATATCATGACTTGGGGGTCGACTCAACAGAACCAGAGTTCAAAACTCACATAAAAATATCTTGGGTTCGAAACTCACTTAGGTTGTACAACTAGACACCAACAACGTAAGCTTTCTAAGAATAAATCATGCCCAGACACATCGCCGCCAATCTAGGTTCACAAATAGAGCTCCCGTAACCTCAAATCGATCACAGATCAATCACATCAAAAAGAGAAAGTCGCGACTGCCAATCAGAAGGCGCGAATCAAAAAACGGCGGGAAAAGCCCATGACTGTTCAACAATTCTTAATACTCCTTTTTTGTAGCCAATGAACAAGAAAGTCCTCTCCTCGTAACACGATATAGCTGATGACAAAACACGGGTACTATGACGATGCCTGCAGTGACACAGAAGCACAACAAAAATATGAACCTGCGATAAGTTACCCACGAGTAATATTTACGAAAAAAAATTGCAACCAATAGAGTTTCTGCTAGAACATTTACGAAAAATGTGGATAGTAATAAAAGATAGTTTTTGAAATTCCATTGCGGACTAAACGTCAACTAATGTCAATCTACTTTTAAAAAATAGCAAGAAATCTTACATCTCACGTTCTACACTCGCCTTTTGTCTTCCTCAGTTCCTTGAACGAGATCTATATCGATAGAAGTTTGAAGTACCGATTGGCATTAGTAACACAATGAGCTAGCTTTAACCTGAAAAGGATTTCTTGGTCCGCTTCTGTCTCTCGCAAATCCAAATCTGCTTTCTCGCTTGGACGCTCAGAAATCTTATGGTAGATGGTTAAAGCGAAAAGCTGATGGTCCGTTCGGAGCCAAATTTACTTCTCTCTTCTTCCGGCACATCGAAGAGCTTCAAATTGCTCGTGTGAAACCTTAAAAGTCTTCTCCGAAAGCGCTGAAGGGCACGAAGGAAACAGCTACACTTGAAATAAGAGACGAACCCATTTCTGATAGCAAAGTCTGCGAGAGAAACGATGCCCTCTTACGAGAAGAAATAGACCCTACGAGTTACTAAAACCTTCCAGGTTCCAATTTAGTCACCAAAGAGATGTAGAGGGCCTAGAAAATTGTAAAATTATGTTTATCGATATCACACCCAGAAAACGACGACGAAAACGTGAAACAACGCCACAGATGATATTTTCTGGCGACTCCCTGAAGTTCTTGAGGTTCAGGGCAGGAAGTATAAGACAAAAAAATCCAGTACGACCTCATACCAGTACTTTCGTCCTTCAGTATGTCATCGTTTCGACTTTTATGTGTCGTAGTAACCATATTTTATCATTTCGTTGTTATATACTTGTATTTATAGCCGTATTTGTACAGGTAGCCTGTAGAAAATAGTTTAAATAAGGCAACACTGTAACGATACCTGATAAACTACAATGGTTCATTCTCACCATTCTACCGTACGATGTCACCTAATTACCAGAACTTGACATTACACCGAAGAACTCGTAACAGTGAGTCTACACTCAGCTATGAACTATTCTAAATGTGCATGATTCAAGAAATATAACACTGTTATAGTTCTTGTATCTTTATATTTATATTGATAGAGGTCGATGTCAGTCTACATGTTACTCTAACGAACATTTAAACTGATCATTTTGAAATTTAGGACACAGATTAATTGCAACACTGGGAAGACCTGTAATTGCTTTGGGTGAAATAAATTGTTCGAAACAAACATTTGTGGTCAACGATGACACCGAACACAAGTGTGACTCTTGATTATTCGATCAATCTTATTTCTGCACGCCAGCGAGCGAGTCAAGTGTACAGATCAGATTCAGCGAACCATTAGTCTGAAAAAAAAATGAACAACTGGTCAAATGTAGTCGAAGGCTGATCTGGTCTTAAAACTTGGGACATGTCAAACTTTTATAGATATATCTTTGTCTATTATAAAACGTCACAAAAGAGTAGTTGATCGATTAAGATGTGTTTGAACACGACCACGTTTAATTTACACAATTCGGACAGGTTAGCTTAAGGTTAGTGTGTTCACCTTGTGATCGGACAACACATCAAAAGTATGATCACAGTTGTCTTCCGGTGATTGTCTCATCGTTAGCCAATCGATGGTTTCATAGAAAAATTCACTGCCTGCTGTGTTTCAACGTGTCACTTGATCTTCCTGTTTACGAGGTTCGATCTTTCGAAAGTTATCGTGTAACAGGCAGACAAAAAAAAAAATTCCATTTCAATCAGTCAATAAGGACATGACTCGTTTGTTGAGATTTTTTATTCAAATGACAACAGACAGCTGAATGTTCAGTGAGTCGTCGTGAACTTATTCAATGTAATGTCTTAGACTTGGTAATTGCGTAGCACAGCATACAGTACCAGGAACGATTGTGGTACTGTATGCCAAAATCTTCATTTTAGCACTATTCAGAATTTTCAAAATGACCACAATGCTTCTGCAAATGGAGAAACAATCAATCGGATCTAAAAAAAAAACTATTTAACGAATGCGCACAAAAGCCACTGGCAATTCATTAAAAAGTACTTGATATACTGACNATTCTGAGATTCCTAAATGACGAATAAGAAACTGTACCATGTTAACACATTTCTATATTATAATAATAAAATAAAACTATGTATCTTCAGAAATGCCACATTACTCCTTGTGGTTTTTGTAAAGATGGCGGTAGTGAGAATAACTGTCGTTTGGAAGAGGAAAAAAAAGGAGATTTCTGCTTTGTTGAAGAGGGCTTTAGTAAAAGGTGACACCTGACTCTTCACTAAGTACTCTACGTCTTTGGCTTCCATGTCAATTCTTTTCCAGTTTTCTGTCTTGTCTTTTTCTTCTTCATCTTCCAACTCACACTCTACATTGTACCAAGATGGCGCCCAGCTTGTTGTTCTGTGTTAGCTGTGCCTGTGTTTTTCTTACAATTTTAAGGGCAATTGAAATAGAAACTAAAATTAAATCAGTGACGGAAGAATATGAACTATGTGTACAAAATGTGAAGGATTTGGTGATTTCTCTTTCATGTATAAAACAAACAATCTGACTTATACAGTTCGTACACTGGTAGTCGGTGTAAACCAAAGAAGATCAACATGTTTCTTCATAAAGTGTGCAAAGAAAAATGGTGGAACCAGGACATCTAGAATTGTGACCTGCTTACTATTAATTCTGAGTGGTGACATTGAGCTTAATCCTGGACCAAAATCCGTGGATCAAAGTCTATTGAACAGTGTAAGTGTGGATGAAGATTGTACTGTAAGTATTACATACCATTGTAAAAATTGTGCCAGTGAAATCAAAGAAGATGAGGACTCAATTCTATGTGAAAGTTACGCTTCAGGATAATTGAATTTTGCCACTCACTCGACACATAGCTGGAGGTGGGTTCTTTTACATCGAAAACTTATCGATGGGACCCGTTTTTAACGTGGCTCCCGGAACACGCCTACGGTCACACCTTAGTGTGGAGTGCTTCACAGGTAAGACTCATAGTGTAACCCTTTTTTACCCAAGGCTAGGAGCCGGCCCCGGGGTTTGAACTCGGGACCTCCCAATCAGGAGGCATTAGCAACAGAAAGTGAAACTGCAGACCATGATCCTCCAGAACCTGATGAAACATGTCAGGGTCTGATGAAAAGTAGTCCATTTTTTATTTACCATACTGAACAAGCAACAGAAACTGAAAACAAGATTGCAAATGCTGAGCCAAAGAAAACTTTGAATAATTTCTTTGTTCCTGGATTTGGAAAGATAATATTAGACAGGTACCTTCCTTTTGCACCACTCTGGAGTGGTATTTTAAGAAGTGTTCTCAGTGAGCCAGGGGATGTCATTAGAGTAAGCAATTCTACAGTTGAGTCTTGGTTCAACATTGTAAAACATTCTCTTCTACAGGGCAGTACAAATCTTAGAGCTGAAAGATTTGTTTCAAAGGTCCGCTCTTACATTGATGCAGTTGTGAAAGAACAAACATTTGAAATCCCATCAATTCCAAAGTCACGAAAAGGTAAAGGAGGTCATGAACAGAGTGGCACTTAGGTTTTTTAGTGCTGTAGAAGTATGGCAAAAAAGACCTAAAAAAGGTTTCTCGTATTTTGTTCCGTCTGTTCTCGTTCTCGCTCTCGCACTGACAAACTTCAGAATGAGAAGCACACAAGGGGAACCTTATTTGCTTGTGACAAATATGCTAATGGTCTTTGTTCTTTCACTTCATACTATAAAAACATTTCTTCTCGCAGTGATTACATTATCGGAAAGTATGAAGCTAACATGTATTTATACCAGAAAGATTTCTCTACACTGGATGATAGAACGTGGCTAAATAATGGTGTTATTGATGTTGTAAGTACAGTAATTCTGAGAGAGAGAAAAGATATTCTGTACCTAGGCGCATCATACTCTGTAGTAATTGATGCATCGTTCTTTAAAGAATGTGCAGTCAACAAATACAGTTTTCTGTCACATTCTCTTGTTCTGCTGCCTTACAATATGAACAACAATCACTGGTGCCTTTTTNTCTACAATGTCGAAGATGGAGAAATTGCTTTTGTAAACCCATTGGCATGCAATATTCGAGAAATGGAAAGATATGTCGACAAGTAAGCTCTTGTAAGCTGCTGACATCTACCGGAACGCTTGGAAACTACGTTCATTCCTGCTATCTCCTTTCTTCGACACCAGCCAGCAGTGTTGTTCGATCTTGTACGTCGTGGTGGAAGGTATTTGATAACGCTGCATTGCAAAGTTTTTGTATACTGACACACAAGTGGAATTTACATCAGTGAAGTGTGTCACTTTCTTACTACTAA
>KZ869619.1:27506-56312 GCA_003456935.1 Machilis hrabei | reverse complement strand
AGAAACAAACATATCAATATATTTTGTAGCTTAATTATAAACCATTTTTAAACGAATTGTTCAATTTTCCAAGGTGGCTCTAATAATGTGATCACCCACTGTAGATACTGTTGGTTATAGGAGGAAANTGAGTAATTACTCNCATCTGCTTCAGTACAGCTTGTAATTTCTTTATTATGACCTTTCCTGCTAAGAAGTCCAAAATAAACTCGCCTATGTTGTTGTAGCGATTACACGAGGTTCGTAAGAGATGCCAGTGCTGTCCCATTTTTAAACCACAGATGTTCAAGGCCCTCTGCAGTGAAAGTTACTGTACTGTTACCAAGATGACATCACTGGTGTAAAAGCAATGCATACTGTAAGCGCCTTCTTGATGTTACTTCAATGTTCAATGAAGGTCAATGACAAATGTTATTACGTAACGTTCTTCCTTANATACTAGAGACAAGTGAATAATAAAACTCTATACCTGTAATACACTCTATATCAAGATAATACGCATTCGTGGCTATATTTACAAATACTTTAATAAATAGCCATCTAGAAATGGAAAGGATTGCACTAACAGGCGGCCATTTGCTGTTATTTGTGTTTCGGAAAAACATTTGTTTTCAAAGTTATTATTCCTCTGTTAACTACCNCCAGGGCAAAAATTACTCTCCCGGAGAACAAAAAGCTTANATTCTGGCTTATGTTGAAGAAACCCTGGAAATTAGTCAGTGAGAGGCATAGAACAGTTTCTTGTGTTTATTTTGGTGTAAAGTTTTCTAAAACTAATTAAAATCCAGTATGTGTAATTTGGTGAATTCGACTGTTTTAGCCAAAATTGGAGGATGCACCAAGTTATACACATTAGATTGTAATTAGTTTTAGAAAGCTTTACACCAAAATAGATGCAAGGCATTGTTCTATCTCTCTCGAATTTGTTTAACATAAGCCAGAAATAAATGTATTCTTTTCCGGGTACATGATTTTTGCCCTGGCAGTAGNCAAATGTCATTGAGGTGGAATACATGTATTGCCATAGTGGACAGGGTAATTAACCCGTTATGGTACGTACAGTACCCAGTAACGTAAGTTTTTGATTGTTTATATATTCCTAGAGTTACAAACCACGAAATACATAAATATTAGACAGAAATCACTAGGCCTACATTTCTGTGTGAGAGTGACAAAAAGTAGTTNTAGTCCTATGTGGATGCATTGTTCGGGTAAGTCATGAAACAGGTACGGCAAACTCAACAAATTCCAGACTCATGTACTGTACTTCCATGATAATGTAGTATACAACTGCAATCTTGAAATTAGGCGAAGTCAGAATAGTAGCGCTCATCAGTTATTGTTACCCTGAATAAGGAATGTTTGGAGCGAGTGCTTTGTTAACATGAGGTTATTTTATCCAAAGCTATGACACATTGTTTGAGTTGTTCTTGTATTGTGCTGAAGGAAAAATGTTGCAATTGTGGTTTATATTTAAGTATTTATGTATGTAAATATATATTTTTATTTTCAGATTAGTTTGGAGATTTTGAATATGTATATGGATCAATCTTAAGGTGCTCTATTTAATTTTGATTTAAAATATAAACCTTAGTGTCACGGAATTAAGTAGAGTGTCATCGAATTAAGTAAAACAAACCCTATTCACTAAAACTAATACCACTGTAGGTCATTATTGAACAGTCAGTCATAGTAAACAGTTTTAACAGGAGTTTGCATGCACCAACATTTTTTTACTATCACGTTTGGAAATTATAAGTTTAAATTAATATGCTTATTGTCACGGAATTAGATAAGGTTACCCTATATGCTTTTCAGCTTGAAAAGTAAACATTTTTTCTATTACCTTGCCAAATAAATTTCAACAATAAAATAATAAGAAACATAAGTAACGTGAGAGATTGGTAAATTATGTGGCAATTACATCTCCAGTCGTACCGCAAAATTATGTAAGAATGTCATGTCTTTGCTTTGTTAACACTAAGGCTAGTATTTGCAGGGTTCTAGTAAAAGAACCGTGAAAAACACTGGAAGTAATGGGGTTTATTTTACTTTCACCTTTGACCCCTGACGCTATGCACATATTCATTGGAGAGTGTGAAGAAGCATAGGTAGGCTGCTGATGAATCAAGAAGACGTGTTTATATATTTCATGTCACATCAAATATAACATTAATACGTATCTGGATGGAAGAGTTTGGAAACTAAAACGAAAGTAATGCCGTCCATGTAACCGGCGTTTCCGACGGTAACAGCAAAGGAAAATAGTAAAAAATTAATAATGCTTAAAATAACATATTGTGTTAATCACTTCCTATAATAATGTCGGACACTAATATTCTTTCGCGGGAGAATAAACCTAATAGTATGCTCTTACCGGCAACTCACTGCTGGATAACGGTCATTGATACAGGCAGGCAGGGTTGTTATGTTTTAAACAAAACGTTTAAAACAAATGTTTAAAACACAGGCTTGTGTTCTTTTAAAGTTTTTTTAAACGTTTAAAACAGGATTTTTAAAAAAATATAATAAATAAGTCCTTAAACAAATCTGTGAAAGCAATGTAGATATGTTTTATTATTTTTTATTGCATTAGTGATTTACAGTTAGCCTAAAAAAATGAAAACAGTGTGTATGGAATCTACTGTCTACCATGCCAGAATCACAAGTGCCAGTTTATACTTGTAAATCAGTATTATATGATTGAAAAAAAAACTTTAAAAATTGTTTTAAATAAAACAACTTTTATAAAAAAACATGGTTTTGGGGTTTAAAAAAAAGTCGTGAATAAAAAAAAAATCTAAAAAACAAGTTTTTTTTTCTTACAAAAACATGTTTTTTTCCATCCTGCAAGCAGGTGGAGGTCCCTGGAGTAAGAAGCATGCATGCCTTCCTATACGTCACTGTTACCTGCTTGCTCTGCGGTAATACACATTATTTAGTTCAGTAAACTTCAGTTGCTCTCTCGACTAGATGGAGTGTGGTACTAGCGTGTTTGTTACTCGTTTTCGATGTTTGTACTTGATAAGTACAATGGCGTCAGATTGTGTGGAGGCGTGACCATCGTTCCTCAATTATGATTGTAATTGTGCAGTCGAAAGTGTCTTGAAACAAATAGATGGTTCTCTTCGTTTTTATATACAAAAATAGTAGGTAGGCCAGTGCCAGGATTGAACAATTTAATATTGACGGATCGAGTTTGCAGAACAAGTAGACCTAGTAGTCTTCATCTTGAATTTAATTGTCAAAATAAGTTTTATTTTTGTTTAAATTTTTAACTAGGCTAAATTATATTGATTAACGATCAGTAACATCTGTAACAAAAATAAACACGCCATGTCACTGGCTATACCTAACTTCCAAAATCCTCTAGGCTTGCTCTTTTAGTACGCCTTCTGAAAGATGTGAAAACTAATTAGACACGTGAAAAGTTTTGAATTAAAGCACCCAAAAAAGTTGTGTACCTACATCTAAGGCATGAAGAGACTACCAACCAGCTTGTGACCTGTTCGACCTCGAACTTAATTTGTAGACCTAATTATCTGTGGCAGCTCCCCACTACCAGTGAATTTCGTCATGGGTCGGTCAGCCGAGACTGCTGTTGTGGTCTTCTCGCGTGGGATTTAATTACGGCGCAGAGAAACATCTGAGTACGTAGTTAGCGACGAGAGAGAGGAATGAGTAGTCTAGTAATGTGAGAAGCCAGAGAAGGTGAATCACGTTGAGGAGAATGAGGGCCACGGGATTAGTTACTTTCGTTTGTCGCTAATCACTAATCAGCCCCTAATCTTATAAAAACTTGTACATTTCGTCATTCTTTTAGTTGTTGTTGACATTTAAGTATATTATTCCGCGTGCTCCGTCAAACATAGTATTGTTTGCGTAAAAGTACAGGCACGAATTAAAACCACCATGGAGTGCACAAAGCTCCCAAAGTAACCCTTATTGAATTGTGGATACCTCCAAAATTTGTCAAATAACTCTATACGATTAGTTTAGTCGACCAAGCGTTACATGTTACCAGCTTAAACCCGCCTAAGTCCGTGGCTACACTGGTTCCGTACCGACCCGAACAGATCAGTCCCGACCGAGTGGCCACATTAGCGCCCGATAGGATCTGTTCCGACACCGCTGTTTTGACAATGATGAAATAAGTTTGTATCTTTGATGCTTTTAGTTCATACCTTTCTTCGAGTTGTTTCATAATAAGTAAAAGCTGATAAACGCCAAGCGCAAATATTAATAAAACAAAACAACTCAAAAGGCACATGAGCTATTTGAAAACGAAGGTTATCATCTTTGTTTGAATCAGGTGGATTGATTACTGCCATTTTGTATACAGGATTTTATTCTAAATTAGTTACCTAAAAGTAAAGCTGAATAACTCTATGTGTGTAATGTGCTTACATAATTTATTTACAGCATTAATAAATTCAAGTTTCTTATAAATGTTCGATATGGCTTCCTTTTGTCACTCGGCAAATATCCCACCGGTATGAAATTTCATCCCATATTCGTGTAAGCAATGCCGCATCCACTTGTGACACTGCAACGGAGATCCGTTGTCGCAGCTTATGGAGAGTTGTAGGGAGCGGAGGAAAATACACGCTGTCTGTTACGTAGCCCCCCCAAAAAAGAAGAAAAATCCAATGGTGTAAGATCAGGTGAACGGGGTGGCTAAGCTACTGTTCCGCCACGGCCGATTCAAACAGGAAATGTGCGAGATAGGTATGTGGTGACATCGCGATGATAGTGTGGCGGTGCGCCATCTTGTTGATACATAAAATTATCTTCCAGATCTTGTTGTAACTGTGGTATCAGGTAGTTTTCAAGCATATCCAGATATGCTATGCCATGCCATTTATTGTTGACTCTGCGAAGAAAAAAGGTACATACAATTTTTTTGAGCTTAGGGCACAAACACATTCACTTTTGGCGAGTCTCTTGTGTGTTGTAAAATATAATTTGTTTTTTCTGTTCCCCATAGTGTAACGTTATAGCGATTAACTTGACCACTGAGGTGGAAAGTAGCCTCATTGCTAAACACGATCTTACTAAGAAAATTGACTCTATTTTCCATTCTGTTCAACATATCAACATAAAACTCATATCTTTTTAGTTTGTCATCGTTACTCAACGCCTGAAGTCGGCCGATAAAGGCCAGAAAAATAAAACCAGATTGAAAGAACAGAATCGGGTCGGGGCTGATACTGATTGATCGGATCGGGACGGAACCAGGTACTCCTCAGCGTCGCGAAATGCCACTTGATGTCGATTTGATGTTAAATCATACATGATCAACAACTGTACACCTTTTTATGAAACTCATCTCCACCTGATCAGCATGTCCCAGGTTTGATCCCTGGGGCCGTTTCCAATCCAATAGCCTTAAGGGTTGCCTGTGAAGCACTCCACTTTAAGGTATGCTCGTATGCGTCTTCCGGGAGGGACATTAAAAATAGGGTTCCATCGATAAGTGTTCGATGTAAAAGAATCCACCACCGGATTTGTGTTGAGTGAGTGGCAAAATTCAATCATCCTGAAACGTCGTTACGACGTGGATGGCGGTCTCCATTAGACCATCGCAGTCAGAAGCGTGGAACCATAAACTAAAAATAACCAAATTAAATCCTTTATTAAGGTATTGGCGTATTGTGGCTGGTCATTTATCTTAAATCCGTATTGTTATAGGTTAACAACTTAGTCCTGAGCTCGTCCTGCGTCGAAGAGTCTAACTGCGTGTTGAGTTTGTGGGAGGGAATAGTAAATGACCGCGAGAAATCCTAACAGTACTTTTTTCATCACCCCTGCCGCTCAGCGGCTTCCCCTCTATTTCCGGAATGGACTGACTGTCCCTGATTCGTCTTCTGCGCCGAGGCTAGGCCTAAGTTATTTACCTATAGTTGAGGAGGTGTGTGATGCTGTTGACGTTTCAACTCGGGAACAAATTAACAACGTTTACTTGCTGAAATATCAATCCTTGTTTGATTTTACATCATCAACTGTAATATAGGTACAGTTCTGCAGGGTTGGTTTGATCTTGTAAGTTGTAGCTATGCAGCGTTGATTTATTTAATTCAGCGCCAGTGAATACCCCTGGAAAATAACTTACCGCCGCTCCTACTGATGTGCCAAGCTATCAGTCAGTGGGTTTTATATAGTTTTATACAGGCTACATATAGGCAATGTATTTGCGCAGCTGCCAATTGAGTAATGCCCAACATAGCCGAAATCACATTCTGATAATTTGTTCCAAGCATCTAATTCCCCAGATTGCTTTAAAGTAAATTCAAGTTGTGTGTCTCGCGACTAAAAGTAAGAATGCAATTTAAACACAAAAAGTTATTACAGCTACCCACACCACAGAATTTAAAATAATTAAAATATTACTAACTTTGTGCTGTCCCTTATTGCAAAACACAGTCTACATAAATTATTTATATTCTCTTGAAAGTATATATTGTTTGACAAGACAAATAACCTAAGACTTTCATTAGTTGTTTCACTTATGAGTAGCTAGAAGTTCTTAGAATAAAGTTAATAGCGGCGAAACTATATATAAAATACAAAAAACAGTGAATAAGCAGAACGCTACATCGTATGTGTACGCAAAATATTTTACGAAAGCTGACAATACCCAAATAATTTCTGTAGGTCTACAGTTAATTACAATAGGCACCGCATTGGTAATCATTAAATGATAATTATTAATGTTTCATAAAGTATCTATCTCACGTGCTGTGCCTCCAACGTAATGTGTTTATTGGAGTAAGGAAGGTCATCATTCCTTGTAGTTTCTCTTTCCATCAATGATGGCGCTAGCACTGCTTGATTTACAGAGTACTCTGGTGGAAGCTTACGAACTAAAACCGAGTTGTGTGATAAGGCGAATGAAGTTCTGGGTCGCTGAAAAATGGCATTGTAAAGGATATTTAGAAACTTCCCACCCCCTCCCCCGGTAATTCACACAAGAAATGTGGCATTTAAAACTATAAATGCACAACGAAGGACATTGTCAGAGTATACGTACCTGACAGAAAGAAGGAGAAATTGTTGTGAAAGTACACTACTTTTTGTAATCCAGGTTATTTATAAGTCGATTTTAGGAGAAGGTGGGTGAGGTGTCAAAATAGGATTTTAATGAGATTATCCTGGAAGTTATGGGCGTGCCGATAAAACGCAAAAATTGTATTTTTTTAATTAGCATTTTGATTATGCAATTATATAAATTTTTTACATAGACTATAAATAACCACTCACGTGGAGATAATTTGGACGCAAATTACCGTAGGGCCTAATTGAACCAATTATAGATGCTTTGTTTTTGTAAATGAGCACTGAAGTGGGCCAATTTAGTTTATTAATTAATACTTAAATAAAAAGAAAATAGGAAACGTTTTAACTCTAAAATTGTAACTTAAACCAAACGTATTTATTCTCATATTATAATTTGTATTAAATTACCACTTTTATAACAAATACAAAGGAAAGTTTTTTAAAATACATCCACTTAAATTAAATAGTTTTTTAAATTACTAGTTAAAACAGCAGTTTTTATGAGAATTGTTTTAAATTAGCACTTACAGTAATTTATGGTCGACTTTTAAAAAAACAACTCATTTTTAGAGATTTTTAAATACTAATTACTACCTAAAGATTTTGCAATTTTTAGAGATTTTTCTGGACCTTTTAAAACCTACAGTTTTAGAAGAAAAGTTTACAAATTAACATTTACAGTAATTTTTTATAGGTATTTTAAAAATATGAACATTCACTTTAGAGATTTGTTAATATAAATAACTACTTGAAATAAGGTTGGGGTTAGAAGTACATCGAACTGTTGCAATTCTCGGTTAATCTGCACCTGCCAAGAAAGATACAGTTTTGCCAGCCACAACCACGTGGACACATAATTATCAGTCTATCCCATAGATAAGGCCTTGGTGCATTACAATGAATGCAGAGACTGTCACGCTAACTATGAGACAAATTCAAAATTATTTCCTCACAGGCCTCTGACACTGCTAACTCTCAGCCAAGCAAGTAGCCTTTCATATATTTTTACAGTCTGTAGTTATCAGTGTTAATAAATAAGACGAAAGGCTCTTAACTGCACTGGAGTTTTGTGGTCTGTCAAGTAATTGTAGGCCTAATGTCGTATTTGAGGGTGGGTAAGTTTTAGCATTACATAAAACACAATTAAAAGCCAAAGAGAATGGAAGAGACGTAGTTGTTTGTGGCGAATCGGAAGGGCGTTTCTTTAAGAAAGGGCGTTTCCAATTTTTTTGCAACAAGTGAGTAAAGCAGACTTCCGTTCGTTTGTTTGTCTGTACACTCAAAAGTATTTTTTAAGGGTCATCGTGGTTTTGGTTTTTGTACTAAAGTATAATTTTATATCTTCCTGTCTAAATAGACTGTTCATTAGTGATTTGAACAAAAAATACTTGTCATAACACACAGTAGGAATTGCGAAACCATAAGTACCTAGTATTGCGCATTCAAATTCACACATCGCCGTTCTAGAATTGGCCTGATGCAGAAATGTTTAAAACAACTGATCTCTCTAATTTCATTTCCGTGATCTCTCATACCGAGTTAAGTTAAGCACATTTAGATATGGTTCGCAGTAAATAATCTGCTAACAATGTTCAAGATTCTTGGCGTTTCTCTTCTGGTCAGCATGCTTATGGCCGCCTCACACGACAAGATTATGGAAAGAGTTGCGTGAGAGCCAATTCCAGGAATTTCTCAAACTTTTCCTTTGCTATTTGCGATAGGAATATTCCTATCGAGTAAGAATTTTTCAGAATGAAATGCAGGTTTCTAAGATTTTAGAATTCAAATATCAGAGTTCGATGTTTGTATGATATTGAAATGTGATAGGTATATCGAGTTGCGATGCATTCGAATTTAGAAAATTATCGATATTGAATTTCCTAAATTTAGAATTCTGAAAATATCTAGCCTATATTGAGTTCCGAAATTTTCCAAACTTGAGAAACTCGATATCGATATTTCTGTTTCGATATTTAAAAATGTTGATTAATCGATCAGTAGTCTATTGTAAAAATATCGACGTCGATATAGATACACCAAAACATCGCACACCCTTAGTAAAAGGCACAGAACTACCAGTGAGAAACGCGCGTCTGGAGCAAGGGTCACTAACTTAACATAAACGTAACAGTAACGAAATTGCAGTAACTAGCAAAACATAGTTGTATTTAGTTTGGGTAGGTACGAACAAAAACGTTATTACGTTTCGTTACATGGCTATACGTTATTCGTACTTTAAGGTTATGGTAGTGTACCCAATTGAAGGAACGAATATATTTTGGTTACTGTTTGTAACCAAAATATATTCGTTATAACGTTATTTGGAAGGGAGTCGAGACCTATTTAGCCGGCGATTTGTACCCCCGGCAATTTGTACCCCTGGGGTACAAAACGCCTAGGCAATTTGAACCCTCTGGTACAAAATGCCTAGGCAATTTTTACCCCCAAAGGTAGGTACAGCGGTACCGCCAATAACGTTATTGTACCTGCAACTTTAACCATAATAACGAAATGCTTTTCATTCTCACCAATAACGTTATTTATGAGACCNGTATTTTAAATATACCATTTGAAAAGGTACAGAGACGAATAACGTTATTCACTCGTTTTCGTTATCTGATATTCAGCAGTAACAGTAACGTGTGCAAATGCGTTAATAACGCACATTTCGTTAAGTTATCGACCCCTGGTCTGGAGGTGCGCTGAACAACACAGCGAGTACTCTGCTAAAGCTATTAATTAGTTCCTTCTTGGCGCCGGCGTGTTTTGTTTACGTATCAGTGGAGACAGGCGAAACACAATAAGGTTAAAAGCGAGTTTGCCAATCATTTTCGTAACATTGCTTCATGGGCGATGCGATGCGTCTTATGTTAATCGTAAACTCCATTTTCCCATGATTCTGTCATTAACGTCTTGGATTCGCTGTCCATTCTATCAAACCGCCCTGCAATGCGTCCTATAATAATACAAACAAATCCTCTGTTTACAATTTTTAGATGCGTGGATCTAGGTTATGTTTCATTATTGTAAAATCGTGTTATTTGTTTGTGAACATTGAGTTTCTTCCATTTTGGAAAAAAAACATACATTAATAAGCGGCAGATGAATCTGACTGTCACGTTATGTCGCCTTGATCTTTTGTAGTAAACGTGTACCTCACTTGTTGAATAGAAATTTGCCAAAATGTGTATTTCCGCATTAAAGTACGTTGCACATCGAATGACAAATTAATTACAAACATATTTTTAAAATGTTTTTGGGCTGTAAATAATAATAGCCTATTTTACTTTATCACATCTGAAAAACACGCTAAATGTATTGATTCTAGCCCTTTTGTGTGTGTTTGTTTAGAGGTAGCTTCTCGATTGGACCGAAAATAGTATTAGGGTAGGTTTATACAATACGCTAACGATATGTAGACGTGGACAGACAGAATAGCTATGACGAGGTTTATAGAATTTGCTATAGTCAGCGACAAGGAAAGAAGAAGCTGTATACCTGAGCTAATCCCCTGAAACCCGAGCGAGCGTGACCAGTGATAGCGATTCAGGTAAAAGAGTGATTAATAGAAAGGGTCACTACCGACTGTAGTAAACATGCTAAATCGATCAAATTTGTACTTATACTAAATCTGATATCACCAGTCGAACCAGCGTCAAATTGCAATGTGGATTAAAAAGAAGAACGAAGGCTTTACGACAATTATATCTTTATCTCAATACTTATCGCTGTAATTCTACTTCTGAAACAGTCTGAAACTAAGTTCAAATTAAGTTATTTAACCCTGACTGTGGAAATACATACAGTGCTAGATCCACGCAATGCCATCTTATATTATGGTAGTAGTTCTTAGTTCAAACTATTTATGAAATGTTGAGTCGTATGTTTGATCAAAATCTATTATGAACACGAAACGTTGCCTCAAGTCAATGAATATCTGTGCTAATTGTTAAACGAAATTCAGTACTTTTTTTAAAGCACACACTAAATTCAAAATTTACAATGAGTCGTACCCTCTTTATAATAATGTCCAGAAAGTCCTGCGCTTCCTCTGTGATGGGCTTAGCAACTATACAATTGTTGACCAGTTAAAACACATACCACTGACTTTGAAATAAAGTATCTAGATTTGTTGTAGCCTACACAGTTTTCTCTAACATACGAACGTTCTTTTATAAATATGTACAACGTTGCACTTTGTTCCTTTTTTTGTGTGCTGCATTGTGATAACGAGTCATCTGGCGCACACCCTGCTGTTTAATGTCTACCACATTCGTACACCTGTTGCTATGCCTTTGTTTAATTGAACAGGGAGATTGGAGTGTTTATGATGTAAGCAAAAAACACGAGATAAATGATGGATTTTGTAAAGATGGGAGTGTAGATTAAAGCCAGTAGACGGGAAAGAGTTAGAACGGAGGAAACAGACCTTAAAAATGAAAGGCATGGAGTCAAGTGCATACAGAGGATGTACCATTAATATAGAAGGCATGTAAACAATGGGAAAATACAAACGCAACAAAAATAAATAAATAGGAAAAGAATAAAAGTTANAACAAACAAAATAAGGGAAAAAAAAGAAAGACAGAACGGAGGACGGGGAGTAATACATACAGTGGAAACAGGAGGGCGAAATAAATTAGCATAGACCTAAAGAAGAATTAGAAAACAAGAAAAATATACATAGACTAAAAATGGGGAAAAATATAGGAAAAAAAGAAAGAAAAACAAAAGGCTGTAATAAAGGTAGAAAGAAATGTCAGATAGGGAAAGAAGTATATAAAGGGAGTATGGAATACTAAAATCCTACGATACTGTATATAACTGCTTTCACGAAATTAGGGTCAGTTGAAATGGTTTCGGTAGTGTACACGCTGGGTGACACCACTCATCAGTTACCGTAACCCTGACTAAGGAATTTGGGTGAGTAATTTGCTAACAATAGGCTATTTTATCCAAAAAAAGATTACTATGAAGCGTTGTTTGAGTTGTTTTTGTGTTATGCTTAATGAAAAGTGTTGAAAAGCAGTTATGTATTGAAGCAATTATATATGTTAATATATACCGTATGTTAATGTATATTTATATTCAGATTTGTTTGGGTATTTTATCACGGGGATGGCTGCATTTAGCATACCGGTGGATAATTAATTAAGTAAATTTGGTAAATATCCTTAATAAAAGAATATGTAATTCATTAATTAATTTTTAAATTAATTATTTGTGCAATGAAATTACATGACGTGACTTCAGAGGGGCATAGCAAACTACACCTTTGCACATAGTGCAATAGCAATTTCTGGTAGAGATACTCGTAGTGAGAGGCGGATCTACACTTGATAAGCACAACAATTATTCCAATGTTACCCCTAAAAGATGAGAGACNTATAGTCTTTTCAAAGTGGAGAAATTGATAGAAAAGGCGTTGATGAATTTAACATGTTTGAAATTTATTCAAGATATACAACCCTTCATACATACCGACACGAAGATTCAGGCAAAACAATTCCCCATCTAAGAACACTACTTGGAACATGTCCAAGCAATAGACGAGCTTTAAGAGGCCCTGATATTCAGTTTCACACTCAATATATACATTCTGGCAAGGTTAAGCTAGCTGTCTCATCAGTTTTGACATCCAATTACACATACATGTGAATAATAGTATTTCCAAAAATCCTGCATTCTTTTAGCGTGTTAAATGTACCTTATCTCTGACTTCCGACTTCTTGGTCCTTATTTTGACATTTACAATGTCACCTTTAATGACTCGTATACACCTGTTTCAGATGTTATGCCCAAAGTAATCCCACAAAGGAGATTACACTCTTGGAATGATTTTTCTTGTTTTTCATTTGTTTGTTAATTCGTAGAAGACCAAATGTCAAGAGATTTTGAAATGTGTAATATTCTGTTGTTTTGTGTTTCGGTCATACCATATTCATCCATGCTAGTTGGATGTCAAGCATCTCAAATAATTAATTCCCCCAAAATGTACATATTAAGGCAATCACATTTTTATCGGAACCAAAAATGTCACCAATAATAAATATGGATTATAAAACAAATATCTTAATATTTTAATAAATCTCTTGTCATCTTCATACGGTGACAATTTTGAATATACTCGTATAAATATACGGATTAAAGTTAAGTGTACTCCCTACAGCCAGGCCCAAAATCACGGTCCCGGAAAACAAATCGCTTAATAGCTCGCTTAGGTTGAACAAATCCGGGAAACTAAAAAAGGGGAGACATAGAACAATGCCTTGTGTTGATTTTGGTATACANTTTTCTAAAAGTTATTAAAATCTAATATGGTAAAATCGTTTTTTTTTAAATTGGAGAAATAACCAAATTACATTTATTAGATTTTAATTAATTTTTGAAAATGTTACNCCAAAATCAACACAAGGCATTGTTCTATGTCTCCCCTTTTTTAGTTTCCCGCATTTGTTCAACGTAAGCCATATATTAAGCGATTTGTTTTCCGGGAGCATGATTTTTGGCCTGGCTGTAGGTAGTACACTTAAGTTGGTTTATATAACCTTAGTGTCACAAAATTAAGTAGAGTGTCACGGAATTAAGCAAAATAAAGATGCTGTCCTTATAAAATTGAAAAGAAAATAATGTAACTGTGTGGTATTTTTCACACAAGGAATCATATTAACCAGTTTTAACGAGAGTTTATACTCACTAAGACATTTTTTTATTATCACATTTATAAACTATAAATGAATATGCTTATTATGAAGGAATTTCATAAGTTTGCCTTATAGATAGGCAGAACAGAAGGCGGAAAGTATAAGAAATAAAAATCGATAACGGAAAGGGAGAAACAATTCAAAGCGGAAAGACAGCCTTTACTTAGCCATCAAGTTTTCATTTTTTCAGACACGAGATTGCTAAGCATCGTGACATTAGGCTGTTAATAATATCGAATAAGCTTACCTAAACCGAATGTTTCATTTTACCTAAAATTATAATTTTGTATCAGGTGTTTCATCTTTCACCTGTTTATTATAAGTAAGAGAATATTTATAGTGAAATAGTTTAATATGCTATAAGATAGTTTTGTGTAAAGCTGAGCGGCCTTTTAATTGTCGTGCTGTTACGATATTTAAACTTCTTGTACATTCCTGGTCTGAAGAATTCTACAGCTGCCGCACAAAGCGTTTGGATTTATTTGCCTTAATATTAATTTCTTGACTGTTGAACAGTAGCAGCTGCAGCTAATGGTTTGATGAGCGTACATTCCAGGCCTCTGGCGACAAAATTTGCTATCTACGTTTTTTCGACTTCGTGATTGTAATGTCTAGTAAGCCTCAGGTAATTTTACTGACACATATGTCAAATGTATTAACATTACAAAGAATTGCTAAAAGGCTTGTAACTTCAAGAAGTGAAACTCAATGCTGTCGAATTTTGGGTTAGAAGAAATATAATAAAATGCAAAAAAAGTATAAGTAAAGATATGTAGAGCGAACGAAGCTAAATCAGATAAACATTATTAAATACAATATTTGAATCGTACTAATTAGTACTCTTCCAGGTATGGACTTCAAAAAAGTATATTGCTTTTTATGTTTAAGCCTCTTGTTACATTTAGACAATCCCCAACTGGTAAAATAAAAACATGCGAAGACTTACATTCAGCTGTAATAACAATGAGAACAATGAACGTAGACTTTGGAGAGGATTCCGTTGGTTTATCACAATGTACCGTTCACTTAAACAATGAATAGTTTGATGCCAGTAAATAATGAAATGTTGAATTACACAGCTGTTGAGGAAACTGTTGTTTGAAATGCATAAGCGGCATTATTGGATCATTTTTTCATCTACTTTCTTATTACCTTCGTGGCGCCCGTTCTCTTCTCATCCGTAAACGCTGGAGGGAATTTGCCTGGGGGTCCGAAAGGACAGGTGCAGGAAGTATGAGAAAATTATGCCATCCGGGGTTTATGAAGAAGCAAGCCTTTCTTGCTGTAGGTCATAATGTGTGTGTGGATTGGAAAGTGGAGATGTGACAGTCAGTGTCGACTTCAGTTTTTCGTAGTGATAAAATTTTAGCATTGTTTTAGTGAAATACGGAACGTGTGGTATTATAAAAGTTTGAAGACATTCAAACACGTGCGTAACTAGCTTGTGCAACATGGTTTGAGTTGATGAGGTGCATCTGTTGAATAACGTAGGATTAAATAGGCGTNTGCTTTAGAAATGTGACATTTACTGCCTTACCTTGTGGTCAGGTGGTTGCTTTGCGTTTCTCTGTACCACATGGAGAATGCCACTGGACATTCAGAAACCGCAAGGACATCAAATAATTTATTTATTGATTGTCCGTGATATACAGGGTGTTTGTAAAGTTCCACCCCCACACACCCCCTGCAGAGCTTGGAGACCGTTAGAAATTTGGAGAAACGGCGAAACACGTGGATCCATGATTTCGAGGGGATGTTTTATCCGTGACAAGATATTGACGCGGGACCCCGCAGGGACCCGGGGTTGCGGCTCAACGCGAAACATTTTAATGGAAAGGGTGATCGTGTGGTACATCATGTGAAAGGTGTAATCGAGACGAGTAAAACAAAAACAAAAAATTATTTGCTACGACGCTCATTTTCAAAATGGCGGCCGGTCAAAGTTGGAAATTGAATTTAAAACAAACCTTTATTATTCAGGTTTATTATTCAGTTGCAGAGAGTAGGGTAGTATCAAATCCGAGAATATCAGCTGCAACCGAATAAATGACCTCGAAAGATTCATCCTATTTTCTTGTAATTTTATTCGGTTTTAAAAGTTGAATGTACAAAATCAGTCTTATCTTTAATTGAGGAGGTGCTCGAATTGAGCCCCATTCGGCTGCAGCTGATATTCTCGGATTTGATACTACNCTACTCTNTGCAACTTCATAAACCTGAATAATAAAGGTTTGTTTTAAATTCAATTTCCAACTTTGACCGGCCGCCATTTTGAAAATGGGCGTTGTAGCGAATATTTTTTATTTTGATTTACTGCGGGGCCTCGCGTCAATATCTTGTCACGGATAAAGCAGCCTCTCGAAATCATGGACGACATGTTTCACCGTTTCTCCAAATTTCTAACTTTTTCCAAGTTCTGCAGGGGGGTGGAACTTTACAAACACCCTATATACACAGATACCAGACTGTTTTTTAAGTTCGAAATTGGTGCCCAGCCGTTCCTACCCAACTCGGTTCTGCTTGAAACATGAACAGTTAATTTTCGAATCATCTTCAAACCCTCACAGAATTTGGGTCGAAATACTTGCCATTCTGCATGGAAGCACCCAATCGAAACACATTTTTCGGAGTCTGCTCTTCATTACATTTTGTTACGTACGATTAAAAAAATTTCACTATTTATTTTTATAATTATGATTACCCTTAAAGAGAATTTTTCATTAAAATAATTGGTAGACAAAGGCCGTATTGTAGATCAGTTTTTTGAAGTTCGAGTGCGAATAGTTCTGAAATTCGAGATCGATATTTTTCAAAATTTGAAGGCATCGAAATTCAATATCGATATAGATCACATTTAGATATCGTAAAAATATTGAACTTCGATATTTTAAATCCAATATCGCACAGCCCTACTTGTTGTTTTCTCTGTTTTGCCATTTCTATTCAAAGGGTTATCAGTATGGCAGGAAGCCGTGTGGTGGCGTCCACGCAGCTGAATAGTGAACTACTAACATGTACTAGTTGGAAGTATATTCCTTGCATTAAGACTCAGACTCCGAAACTAGGTAGAATTGTCTCGAGTTTAATCTAAAAAATCATTTAGTTATTTGTTTTATGATAAACAAATCACAAAAGGGTATAACCTGAAATGCAAAAGCACCGTGAGTGCCAAAAGTAAACATAGAATTAGGATGAAAGCAAGTGTTTACGAACCTTAGTTTTGAAGGTTTGAAGATTATATGTATCAGGGAAAACAGTTGATGGTAGTGAGTTCCAGAGTTTGGAAACTCGAGGGGAAAAAGTAGAGTTGTAATATGCCGTTCTGTGGGTAAAAAGCTTGACCGTGTAAGTATGACACGATGCACTTTGCTTAGTGTTACGAACATAGGTGGCAACAGGAGGAATTAAAGCTGCGAGCTCAGCAGAGCAGTGACCATGAAAATAACGGTAAAACAAACAAAGGTCCGTGACTGCACGACGGTAAGAGAGAGGGTGTAAAGACACAGTGAGGGACGTGTCATCGATTAAACGAAAATCTCGCCTTTGAATTGAGTCGAGAAGATTGAGATGTGTTTTAGGGGCGCCACCCCATACGTGTGAACAATATTCCAAAATAAGGCGAGCTTGAGCCTTGTAAAGAATTAAGAGTTACTCGGCGGTGAAGTATTTCCTGGATCGGAAAAGAAATCCTAAGTTTTGGAAGCAGCTTTGGCTATAGAAGATACATGGTCATTCGAGGAAAGATCGGAGGAAAGAGTAATGCCTAATATAGAGAGCGAATCGTTGTTGGAGATTGAGTTGTTTGAAAAAATGAGGTCAGGAGCATTCTGGTTAACTTTTTAAGTGAGGAGACAAAACTGGGTTTTTCTGGAGTTGAAATTCACCAGATTCTCTGAGCCCCGGTTAGGAATCAATTTCCTATCAATATAGTCTTGACTTTAACGATTTAATTATAACTGTTATATGGTACAATGAATGTTATTTACGGCTTGTTTAGCCGATCGTACCTTACTTTAAACATAACTAACTAACTAAAGTTTTTGTGATTACACCCGAGACAATTCTACCTAGTTTCGGAGCTCAGCAATGCTGACTCTTAAGTATATTAGATGTAAAGGGATAAAGTAATTTGAGCGATTTCGGAATGGGTGAGGAGAGCGATCGTTTTGGTAAGAAATTTAAAAGAAAGTTCGCAAAGGATATATTTTTTATAATTATGTTTAGAATTGAAAAAAAATATATCTACAAGTTAGAAATAAAATTAGTAACAAGTTATAAAAAAATATTTTTTTACTAGGTTAAGGGGTCATACCAGCTGTTGTTCAGAGGCAATACGGAAGTTTTGAAAGGTTGAATATGGTGAATATTGCTACAAAATAAATTATTACAACGTAATTAAATTTAGTGTACCAGTGTGAAGGTTTATTTCAGTGAAATATATATGCTGAAATATGCATAAATTCTTTGTGGAAACGTCTTACTACTTTTTGGCTGGCACGACCTGTTCAGCTTCAATAGTATAACAAACTCAGGTGGCCTCAACTAACAGCAAAGCCTCTAAATTCGTAGTGGTAGCTTGTATGGCTCGTTTACGATGTAGCGGTGCGACCGGCAGTGGCGTCTGTTGCCTGGGAACGAAAGGCATGATTTTCTTCAATGTTCGGTATTCACTAGTTTTCTTGGGAGAAAATGAAACTAGCGTATTTAATTCATCAGAAAATATTTTTTTAGAGGCCAGATACTCGCACAGATAGCCCACAAATTTTAATTTAGGCGTTCAGAGTTATGGTGACGTCATAAAACTGATGCAAAACAGGGCTATATGCAACGGATGATAAGTCTGCTGTTAGTGAGGTAAGGTGCTGTATTTTATGAGCGCACTGTATTTAGTTATTCTGGAACTATAAATATAGTTATTCAGAAAATGTGGTCGTTCGCATCTTCAAACTAGCTCAAAATATTTTAAATAGAAACAGGGCAGCAATGACTTTTTCTAAACAGAATAGAGTAATGCAATTTTAAAAAAAAATGTATGTAAGTCTACGTGGTTGTGAATTGCTTGCAAGTAAATCGGAAAACATATAGTACAAATGTACCGCTGTTAATTACGAGAGTTACTTATATAATACCTCTAGGGGGTGTAGTTAAAGCATTTGAAAATAATGTTGGCATCAAGCCATCCCTCGCCATTAATAGTAAGTAACTGGCCGCAAATTCTTGATCAAATAAATGTCAGTTTCATTTATGGCACAGTTCACTTTTGGGTGATTACTCTCAATCTTCAGACACTTACCATCTGTCAGATAGATCTTTTGTTGCTTTTGGTGTATGTCTGGAGGTGGGAGTGAGGGTTTGAAGAGTGTTAATCATAATGTGATTTAAATCAAACCACACTAAAAACTAAATGGTGTGACAGATATTAGGATCCGGCCACTTTTTAAACGCAAAGCCAGCTTTTTGACAGTTTTACTATACTAGTGGCTTTTCAAGAATAGTACCCAAAAATATTATTGCAGATAAAGTTGAGTGGTGCAAGTGTATTGGCGTAACATTGACTTTAATTTCATGGGATAATGGTTAAAACATTTTGTACTTATTTAAGATTATGCCACACTTAAGGGTGTTGGCTACGGCCAGGGCAAAAATCACGCTCCCGAAGAACAAACAGCTTAATTTCTGGCTTACGTTAAGCAAATCTGGGAAAGTAATCCACGGGAGACACAGAGCAAAGCCTTGCGTTTATTTTGGTGTAAAGTTTTCTAAAACTAATTAAAATCTAATATGTGTAAATAGGTGAATACGACTATTTNAGCGAAAATTACCGAATTCACCTAATTACACATATTATATTTTAATTAGTGTTAGAAAACTTTACACTAAAATAAACGCAAGGCTTTGCTCTATGCCTCTCATGGATTAGCCTACTTTCCCAGATTTGTTTAAGGTAAGCCAGAAATTAATATGTTTGTTGTCCGGGAGCGTGATTTTTGCCCTGGCCGTAGTCAACACCCTTAATTAAGGTATGATCGTAAGCGTGCGTTCCGGGAGAGGCGTTAAATATGGGGTTCCATCAATTAGTACAGCCTACGGTGTAACAGAACCCACCACCGGCTGTAGGCTATATCAAGTGTTTGGCAAATTCAAGTCATGTCCGCCACTGTTGCCACCCAATTTTAGTTATATATACAGGGTTTTTCATAAGTACATGTAAATATTTTGTGGTTGTCATGTAGAGTTAAAAATAAGACTAAAACGCCCTTGTACATTTTCCCAGATATTGCTTTATTTCCGAGTTATTCACCAATGTAGAGATAACAAAGTCAACACAAACTAACTCACTTCTCACGGAGTTTTTTTTTTAACCCTATGCACCAATAACAAAGTTAACACAAAATAACTCATTTCTCACGGATTTCGAAAATTTAAGTACACTTTTCATAATGCGTGAGAAGTGAGTTAGTTTGTGTTNACTTTGTTNTCTCTACATTGGTGAATAACTCGGAAATAAAGCAATATCTGGGAAAATGTAAAAAGGCGTTTTAGTCTTATTTTTAACTCTACATTACAACCACGAAATATTTACATGTAGGCCTACTTATGAAACACCCTGTATATGCCACTACTGATTGCAGTTAAAACAATGATTTAGACTACTTTTTGTCAAAATCCTTAAAGTATCTAAAATGTAACCGCTGTAAATTTAATCCATTTCATTAAAAGAGGAAGAAATACTGAAGACCCTAGGATAAATTAACAAATTTTGTAAGTGGAATTAAAGAATTTTCACTCTTAAATAAGGATTGCTGCCAAATTGTTTGCACCCAATTTCGAGAGTAGTCATGACAGCATTGGCGCTTGTCATGTTAAGACTGAACGGTGTTAATTCGGATAATTGGATAGGTTTGGCAGATCTCTCCAATGAGAAGTCAAAGAGCGAAGAAGTTCACTTTATTCTTGGAAACAATAGTTTCAACGTATTGATTTTAAGTGTGATATTGGAATTAAAATATCGAAGTTAGACTACTGTACCGTATCGAAACGTGATCGATATATCGATATCGAGTTTCGAAAAATATGAATAGGCCTATCNAGTATAAAAATATCGATATCGAGTTCTGAAATCGATGCTCGATATTTTACTACATTCAAAATGTTCATAAGTTGTTATTTCGGTATCACTATCTAGGAAATATTCATCGATAAGTATTGAATCATACAGACTTCGGTATTTAGTTATAATTTTGCACACCGCTAGTTGTAAGTTGAAGGGCAACGACTGTATAGAACAGTAGAAAGAAAGAATACTTTACCATCATCAGTGAAATGTCGCAACTGACTTTGATTCGATACGCTTTTTTCAGATCCGCATGTTTACGTATTGACGCCCTCCAGCATCACATATGATTTGCAACCTTTGACCTCTTCTCGGGTTGCAGATATTTGATCCGGCAGACACGTGGGGAGGCAAGCGGGCGTTGCCGCGCACGCCAGAATGGCCAGTAGAATTTGCCCCTTTCTCTCACTTTCCTCGTCTTTCTCTCTCTCTCTCCATGTAACTCTCTCCACTCTCCTTCGTCTAGCTTCTAATCCAAAGTCCACCGTGTCTCCTTCTTTCTACACGGTCGTTTTGTTTACTGCTTTCAAGCGTGACTCTCAAAATAGTTNATTTGTTGTTTTCTCGGCTGTCCAAAAAACTTTGGTAGTGATGGGAAAAAAGTAGGCACTAACCCGACGAAGAATTTGTTAGTGTTTGTGTTTTGAGTGGAAAGAAACGAAAAGGATAATCAGACTTCTTCTTGAAAGTATCTTCTGTTTTTTTAAAGTCTATTCTCACGTGGTTCTCGATCGGTTGGCACTACACACTTATCGATCCGAAGGAGGCGACACAGGACCAAAGACTCTGGTATCTCGCACGCAATCACCAGTGGCCAAGAAATAAGTGACCACCATTAAGTGAAAGTCTGAACAGTGAGTGTGCCATGGAAGAAGGTACAAAATATTAACAATATACATTAGTGAAGGATGCTCAAATTCTGTCCCGGAAGCAGGCGCCAGAATTATACGGTATGTATAGGTGGTACTGTCGTGACCTAAATTAAGTATCAATGAAGTCTCTGTTAAGTAGTATACCTGTTGTGGAGATTGAAATTGACCAGCGTGTGAATATAGTGTATAGCTTTTATAACAACTTAATGTCGGCTTGAATAGGCCTAATAAGACATTCATTCACATATGAAATATATACACATAGGTGGTAATTGAACCCAAACCTTTTTGGCTAGCGTGTAGTATGCTGATCACAGTACCAAGCAGGACCGCTTGTTGTAGTGATATATAATAATAAATGTTACCTCAGAAGCTCAGTATATTAGATTTAAAAGTTGTTGTCCTTGATGGCCTAGTGGTGCGACATAGAACCGGAAATTGGCATGACGGGATGTTTGACTACCCAGAAGGTTTGAAAGCACCGTAAAGACTAGACAACAACAGTAACACTATTAATAACATTACTAATGATAGTTCAGCACAGAAGTTAGTGGTCACATGTGATAACAGTGAATACAGCTTCTTGATTAGCAGTGTAAGTAATAATACTGAACTGTTAATTTCAGTCTGCATGTAGGCCTACGTATGACGATAGCTGTGGTGTTCGGGGTTCAACATATCATCTGAGTGATTGCTGTCAGTTTGTGACCAAACAGTTTGCAAATATTTGGTCGTACCGACAGTTCAGAATTATTTAACTGTGATACTCACTCGGCTGATAGCCGATGGTAGGTTTTTTAAATCGGAACATCTATCGATGATACCCCACTTTTAATACCCCTCCCGGAAGACGCCTACAATTGTACTCATTGTAGTGTAGTTTACAGGCAGTCTCTTTATTCTCATGGCAAGAGGTTCAGTCTCGGAGTTTGAACCCGAGATCTTCCAACCAATAGATGGGAACACCAACCATTCAGCCATCTGGAAATTCCTAGTAGGCCTACTGAGCTCCAAAACAACTGATAGTTTTATATGAAAGTGTTGGCAACTATTATAAAATCTGGATAACTAGTGACATTTCTTCTCTACCGCATCTATTGTGATGTAGTTCAAATCAAGCTTAGGCAGTTTGGGGTACGTCTTTAGTCAAGACAAGTTAACAACCGTCGTAAATTACCTGATGTGNTGAGGAGTAAACATACACACGAAAATAACTACGCGGAGGATAACGAACCCAAACCAAAATGGATACTTAACATTTCTAAAAGTCGTTTGGAATAAAAGCTTGTGACTGTCATTGGCTTGCATCCAGAAACCTTACCTCACTCTTCACTGAGCTTGTTTCGTGCAGTGTCTTACTGTGACCACTATAATGACGTTTATTCCTTACCTTTCATGAATTAATTGACACTTCAGTAACATCATTTATATACCATCCTCAAAAGTGCTAGAAAAAGTAAAACGGTTTTTGAATTATTAATGTAATACGTAGCCTTATTTTATATCCTGATACAGCGATGTAAGTGGTTAGCGTTGTGTAAAGTGCTATGATAAGTAAAATGTTTTATCAGTGATCAGCCGTGACGCTCGAGGATCCGGAATTCAGAGGTCTACGATGTTTCGATAAATCGATATCGATGTCAAAATTTATTAAAATCGATCAGTCGATATATNGAGTTTTGAACTGTCGGATTTCGAAAAATTTCGATATCGAGTTTCAAAATGACAGGATTTTCAGTAGTGGGGACGAGGCGGGAAAGTAAAATAAACATTGAAGACAAAACGTGAGCTCTCTAGAGGCTCCCGAAAGTTCTGGGTATCGGGTGATTTAATGTTAAAAAGTGGTAAAGGTGCATATATACAAATCTTGCACTGGCTTTCTATCAGACTGTTTTTTTTAACTGGCAAATATATTATTACTCATTTATTTTAAGGACACCATTACCTTTCGCACTATTTAACAGAAAATTTGGCAACATTATTTTAGGAAAAGTTTTCAAAGAATTAACTTATCTATAACAAATGTTTTCATAATTGTTTCGATAAATTTCAAAATAGAGCCACAATATTGGAAAATGGTGGTCAAAAATCAGTTTTTTACCTTTATTTTGAAATTTTGATATTATGGGAAAATGTTTCAAACAAAAGTTATTAAGAATTGAATGTCCTATAAAAAAGGAAAATATCCTCTCCGAGAGCAAACGAAATCTACCTGTTTCTTGCGGCTAGTGCCGGAAGAAGTTTTTTTTTATCTTACAAACACTACAAATGAAATTATTAAGCCACACCAGTTATGCAAGAAAGTAGTTGGGTTTTCCTANAATTATTTAAGGATCTCTGCACACCGTAAGGAATGTGTAAACATAATTACGGATAATTTTGCGTTGCTTAGACTTTAATTTTAAGATGTATTAGTTAGCTTATGTTAAGTTAAGGCTTAGGTTTACATTAGAATTTGTTGTCGAGACGGCTAGAGCCATTTATTGGTCCCAATTCTCTGTAAACCGAACTATAACAAGGTGTTATACTTCCATCCTACAATTACACTTGGAAGGAAAAACAATAAGAAGGCTTGTCATTCAGGCTATTATGGACTGTGACTAACAGCTTGTTATTCCCGTTGTTCTTTTGTTGCTGCCATTCTTCGTTTTTCATATTTTTTTTTCAGTCTCGTTTGCGCTTTATTTGCTTAATTTTTCTCGTCCTTTGCTTCGTTTTTTCACTTTTTTTTCCTTTCTTACTTTTCATAATTATTTTTTCTTTCTTGTTTTCTTTTTTTCTTAGCGAAGGGAGAAGCTTCAAATACTTCTCTTCGCTACACCATTTCATAGCNATANANTNNCCAATTTATTACCCACTTTTAGGTTACCTTCATACTACTTAAATAAAATGAAAGTTTTATGTAAAGACCATTTGTGGTCAATTTATCTGTCTACAATGTGTCAGAATCTAACTATATTACCGATTATTACCAAATTTTGTGTGGCTGACCTTTATTGCAAGGTATGTCGAAAACCATGTGGTGTGATTTTTTCGACCATTTTTTCTGGGGCACAACCTTTTCATTAAATTCTCAGCAGTTCCTGAATCCCTTGATTTATTTTCATAAAACTTAGTATGATTAACCGTAATAGAAGACAGAGGCATAAGTTTCAAGCGTGGTAGTTCACTCACTCTTAACTTTTATTTTTTTTTTACAAAGCGACAAAGGATTGTCATTAAAAAGGTAATAAAACACACATAAACTACTGTATTTGAACGTCTTCCAAATGCACTCGTAATTTCTTTCTTTGGGTCATTTATCATCCTGGCAAATAGCCGGAAGTCATTTTATTGATTGTTAGATACTTTTTGGATGACTTGTCGTTTGACAAAGGTGCTATAAAAGTTGTACTTTGAGGGATTTGAGAACTTGTAAAATCATCGAACCTTTTTGGATGACTTGTCGTTTGACAAAGGTGCTATAAAAGTTGTACTTTGAGGGATTTGAGAACTTGTAAAATCATCGAACCTAGCTGCTTAAGACTCAACACTACTCAGCTCCAAAACTGGGTAGAACTGTCTTTTTCTTTCTTAATTCCTTTCTTTTTTTGCTTTCTCTTTCTTCCTTCGTGTCTTTCTTTCTTCCTTTCGTCGTTCTTTCTTATTTATTCTTGGCTTATTCTTCATTCATTTCGTTTTTGGCCATGGCACCTCAAAACACACCGTCCAGTGATAATGTCCCGTTCTCATGTTCCACTTCATACAGTGTCGGTACGTTCCCTCAAACTCATAAGCATAATCCTTAAGGTATTGTTGATTGTTTGATTGAAGGGAAACCGCTCGTGGTCCAACATTGATTGAGCTCAACAAAAACTGATGTCAAGGCTATTGCGAAGTCACGTTCACCCATATTAAGTTCTGTTTACATTGTTTAACACTGATACCGTGTCATGTCAAATTCAGTACGTAGTCTACGTGGTTAGGTTCGAGTTTCCTTTNNTTACGTATGTATTTGCCCAGCACAGTTAAGTGATGTATGACGTATGGTCATCGTATGTTAAAATAGTTACAAATTAGTCTACCAACATTTTAAGGATTAAGCGTGTCGTTCCGTTATCTGTAATTTAGCTTATGGTAGGAGCACACTCGATTTCCTCACACTCGCTGTACTCAGCGAAGTCTTAGGGGTGTGCGGTATTGCGATGTCTATATGGACGTCAATATTTTTTCAATATCGATCAGTGGCAATTTTCTTAATATCGATATCGAAACAATTAAGTGGATTTTGAAAAATATCGATAGCAGGTTTCGAAAATTTTGAATTAAAAAAAATGTCCATAATGAGTTACGATAATTTCGAAAAATCAATATTGAGATCCAATTTTCAAAACTCGACGTCGACATTTTTTTCAATATCGATCAGTGGCAATTTTCGAAATATCGATATCCTAAAAATTAAGTGGATTTCGAAAATTGTCGATATCGGATTTCGAATTTCGAAAAATATCCATAACGAGTTACGATAATTTTGAAAAATATCGATATTGAAATCCAAATTTCAAAACTCGATGCCGACATTTTTCGTAATTTTCGAAACTCGATATGGATATTTTTTTAAAATTAGAATTATTCGAAGCTCGGTATCGATATTTTTCTAAATCTTAAAGCATCGAGACTCGGTATCGATATTTTTCTAAATCTTAAAGCATCGAGACTCGGTATCGATTTATCGATCACATTTCGGTATCGAACAAATGTTTTAAATCGAATTTCGCAAAGCTTCCTCTTCAGAAGTGTGAACTGTTGAAATATAAATTAAAATCATCCCGATAAATTTAAGAAGATGCTGAACGAAAACCAGAAGAACAAAACAGTTATAGGACCTCCTCCTCAAAAACGCTTATGCATTACTGTGTACTGTTTATACATGTAGGCTGTTGTGTAGAAGTTTGTGCCATAGCATTCGTGTGGTGTGAGGTTATGTACACGCTTACAGTATGTTAATGCGTTGATTGTTAACAGATGCGAGATTCTTGCAACTTCGGCTTCACTTTCATCGTGTTTCAAGTTGCGTGGCATGGTAACATAGCTACGGTGATCACGTGACTGGACTGTATCGTGTTCTCTGTATGTGTGTGCGTAAAAACGAAAGCATATAAATGAGAGACACATACACTCACNCACGCGCGAGGGTTAACATGCACATAGTTACACACAGTGAGAGATATGTGTGGCACAGCCCTCTCTCCAATTTTATCTTGCAGTCCACAAATAGTTACTGTGCTTGTTTACAGGCCAACAAAATGCTCTTACATCACGCGGCATCTTTTAACGCCTTATCAATCTTTTTTTTCCTTTTCCCTTCTTTTCAACACACATACACACAAAAAACACGTACACATAAAGCGCACACATCACGTTCATGTACACAGGAGATTCAGGACGNCCAGACAAGGGAACGGATCGAATTCTAACGAATGCTGCGACATTCCTTGTGCTGCATTGATGCGCGAGACAAAGACAATTGATGGGTGGTTAGGGAGGGTACGGTGTTGCTACGTAAGAGGAAGATAGTCTAGGGNTGTACAATATTGGATTTCAATATCGAAAAGTGATCGATATAGAATTTACAAAAATAGCGTTATCAATTTTCGAAAAATTTCAATGTCAAGTTTCAAATTCAAAACTCGATATCGACATTTTTCGAAATTTTCTAAACTCGATCGGCCTATGAAGATTTTTCGAAATTCTATATCGATATTTTGAGAAATTCAAAATTCGATAACGATATTTTGAGAAATTAGAAAGCATAAAAAGTCGATACTGATGTTTTTCCAAAATTCGAAATTTTCAAAACCGATAAATATCGACCGATCGATTTTATAAAAATATCGACATCGATATATCACACATCCCTAAGACAGCTAAGTACCTACCGTTCGCGTAATTCGCTGTTCACGTAATGACTTGATGGAATAATAAAGGTACTACAAAATTGCCAAATCATTGTGAAACTCATGTAAAGAGGAATATTGAAGCCGTAACATATATGTATACAGAAGGAGTGTTGTTGAATGACATTACAATATCCAATGAGGAGGGGCCATCTTCGATACATGATTGATTACACTATTCGCTAATAATGACGATGAAATGTGGTGTTTACGTCTACTAACAAAGGTCATTCCAGGACGTTAAACGATATTCTGTTTGATCAACAGAGATTAATGGATATCACAAATATCCGTGCCTTACCCAGGATTCGAATCCACAACCTCCGGTTTTAAGCGCGGAAAGGCTGTTCGAATTTTTCCTTTTGACTNAAACTTGACTTGTCAAGTGGTTTGAGGGTGCTTTTATACTTATAGATGTTTCAGTTTAAAGGTTCCTCAGATGCAAACGTAATATGTTTGACTTTACTTTGCTTTGGACGCATGGTTTGAGATACAGTATCAGACAAACAACCGTCGCAGTCATGCATAGAAAAATTCGGTATCTCTTACTGAGAAGAATTGTTATTTCTCTTCAATTTGTACATTCTCCAAAGAAAAGAAACTGTTTCATCTGTACATTAATGAATACGTATGTATCTTGAGTTCAACCTGATTATGCAACTTTGTGGCATTTTAATAGTTAGGGTAAACTCATCTAATTCCGAGACTCGTGTAATTCCGTGCTACTGNATGTTACTGCATTCACGAAAATAGGGGAAGTAGAAATGGCAACACTCGTCGTCTAGCGTAACCCCGAGTAAGGAATTTTTGGAGTGAGTGATTTGCTAATAAGAGGCTATTTTATCCAAAGATTCAATTATTATGATTGGTTGTTTGAGTTGTTCTTGTGTTGTGCTCAAGTTAACGGAGATTTGTATTTAAGTGTTTACATAAGCCAATTTGTATTCAGTTTGTTTGGAGATTTTGAGTATGGATTGAAGTTAAGTTATTTTTATTTAACTTCTAGGCCTACCTTATTACAACATATTTAAGTAGAGTTTTACGGAACTAAGTGAAATACAGACGCTGCCCTTATAAAATTATTTCCATATAGACTACTAATACAACTGTGGGTTATTATTTTA
>KZ869616.1:31782-51241 GCA_003456935.1 Machilis hrabei | reverse complement strand
GTTGGGGAGGCTATCTTTTGAATAGGGGGGCTTGATCCCCTCTAAAAAAAGGCCTAGTGACGCCCCTGATTGTGTGACTAGCCTCCTGTACAAATATAGGTACTTCCACTATCCACACCGATCTGTCTCTTCTAGTAGACAGCGTACTGTACTCTAGATTGGGGCGTGTGGGATCGAATCCCACGTTTGTGAGGTCCATGTATCTCTACCGAACAAAATAAACATTGTCCTGAAAATGGCCTATTTAGTTTCGGTAGGATATTAAACTCCACATAGAATCATCATCCACTAGCTATACAACAGGATTCAAAGGTGACTACTATAACACGAGAAAAAATGATAACATGAATTGTTAAAACAAATGAGAGCTTGCGTACAGACTGCATGCACTCTTGCCCACTTTAGCTGACGTATTGTAAGACAAGGCAAAAAAAATGAATCGAGAGTTTGACCTAATGACTGCGTCAATATTTCTGGAGCAAGATAAGCCAAAGACAGTTAGTTTCCTGTGAGCCCCGTTGTCATAGCAATGTTCACACAAAGACGCCCTCTTTCCACGACCATTGACCTTCGCCGTTTGTTTCTTTTCTCTCGTTCACTGTTCAATGAAACGTAAATAATACCGGTGATGAATGACTTCAAAAGACGATGTTCTAGGTCTTCAAAGACTCCAAACACGACGCACTGTCACGCACATTCAAGCAGTTATCAAAACGCAGTAAGTAGATGATTAGATCAGGTGATGGTGACCAACCATTGTTTGGCAAGGTGCAGCCATGCTAATTTTTCGTTGTAGGTTGTGGTTTTGTAATTGCTTTGTGGTTCTCTGGAAAAAAGTACTTATAGTTTGTAAATATACAAATGAAGAATGCAGGCACGATTTTTCAGCAAAGCCTTCCTTCCAAACGTCTTCACGTGCATTAAATTCACAGGTGATGTCCTCCCAGATTTTTTTTTCTTTCGTAGACAATTCGCTTCCAATACATAGGGTAATTTTGAAATCTGTACGTACAACTGTTGAGATAAAGTTTACAGCAGATACCAGTACAAAGAAGTTCGATAATAGGATTAATGTTCTGGAATCTGGAAGAATAGCCTACCCACTGGCGGCAGGTTCAAAATGAGTGACCAATAAATGTGACGTAGCTGAATTATGAGCTTATTTATCAGGTAAGTGTGTAAGCTTTTATAAATAACTAAAATAGATAAGGAATATACCTAAATGCGAAATTTCTAAAAAACATAGACCATTCAAAATTTGATATGCTAAGAACAGATATCAATATCATTAGACTAAAATAAATTACATAATGTTGATTGTTGAACATTATCTTAATAGGTTTTAAAGAACATAGGCTAGCTACACATGGTAACACACCATAGCCTACTGGTAACAGAAACGTAGCATAATAAAACCTGTACAGTAACCTACATTATCCGTTAAGCCGGGGCCACACTACATAACAAATGCATGCTATATAACAAAGTTGTATTTAATGAATTTTATAATAAAACTACAAAATACCGGGTACATCACGAAAAAGTGACCCAGATTCAAAAACATTACTAGCCTGGGGGCCCCCAGGCACCTTATAATTATAATAAAATACATTTCTGGTAACTGCTTTATGACGAACACGTTCCGCCGCCCCTGATTGCGCACATTACTCCAGCCATCGTCAATGAGGGTGCGTGCAATCCTTGCCTTCTAGTTCTTCTTTTACGTGGTTCTCCAGCTCAGGCGTAATTTCATCTAGTAGATTACTTGCCAACTGCTTTCGGCATGGAGGTATGGAACCTGGTCTTAATTTTCTCAATAAAGTACAAATTCTAAATGTCACACAACGTTAAGCAAATTGCATATAACACATTGGTGCTTCCAATTATCCAATACTGTAGTTGTGTTTGGGACCNGTATGAGGTTGGATTGCAAAATCTTCTTCGTCAGTTCAGCGTAAGGCGGCTAGATTTGTTTTGGGTCGTTATGGTAGGACAGATAGCGTAACGGAGATGTTAGGCGAGTTGGGCTGGGAATCTCTTAATGTGAAGTGTAAAAAAAGCAGAATTAAGAGATTGGAGCAACTAAACTCCACTCAGTCGCAGTTAAATGTAAGCAAGGTTTTAAAACCTGCAACATATAATGGTAGGCGCGATCGGGAAGATAAGTTAAGGGAAATCAGCTGTAAATCTAATGCGTATTTTTGGTCATTCTTTCCGAGATCGATTCGAGATTGGAACCGTTTAGGACGTGAATAATAACTTGTGGTGCCTCGTGCACCCCCTGCCAAGTACCTTACCGGTTGATTGCAGGGTATGATGTAGATGTAGAAAAGGTATATTGCAGGCATAAAAGAACTTAGCAACTTGTTTATCAAACACATGTTTTGCACTTTCACTGCTTTCTTATCACAAACTTTTCTAGACAGTCTTGATGTGTTCGAGCACGTTTTGGTGACCTCCATTGTCAGTATAATTTAATAGAACCACATCAGAACTACCAGGTTCATCTGGAAGGCACTTCTCTGTGTATCTTTTCATCCTGTCAACTTTGTTTGCCATAATATATGAACAGAATTTGCACTTGGCTTGAATCTTTACACCTGTCCTGATTTCATAAAAATTCTGCCAAACATTGCCTTTTGGTCTGCCACCTTTATCCATTATTGGCATGAACACTTTTTTTGTAACTCCTCACTGTGTGACATACAAATCTAAACTGAATTATAATAAAGGAATTTTGACAGTCTATTTGCTGGGTGAGCCAAAGTGACTGGCCTGACCTAGATAGTTATCACTGGAAATTAATATTTTCAGTACATAAATAGAACATTCCTCTATCTTCACTTTTGTGTTCTATTTCATCTTAATTTAACATTTTACAATGAAATTAATTAGGGCCTAAATGTATTTTAGGTGGTTAAAAACCATGTATAAAACAAGATGGTTAAAACCTGATTAAATCCTATCCAGGGTCTAAAAACTGCTAAACATAACTTTTGGTTCGAGAAAAACTGTCATCGAAGCCTGTTGACACTTGAAACAAGGTTCATGCTTGTTGCTTCTGCCTTCCTCAGTTTAAATTCAGAATGGCGTGATAAATGATTCAACACAATATTTAAAGGTATTTGACGGTTCATGTTGAATACGTGGTGAAAAAGCTGCACTTGCAAGATTAGAGAGATGCATTCAATTTGAAAGGGAAGAAGAACAAAATAAACAGATCCAAGAACGATATAATAGTGCAGAGCGACAATACATAGGCTACTAAGGTGGTGGATGGATTAGTTGGATTGGCACAGAATGCACTATTTTGCCCCCACTCCCATCAGCAGTTGTTAATTTCAGTGGTTAATAATACTCCAAATGAGATGGAAACAGAATGAGTGAACACTGCAAATAACACTTAATTGCTATTGCTATTGGATTATGGTCCCACTGTTATGACAACTCAGGTCTAATGGAGACCCCATCCGCATCGTAATGACGCTTCAGGATGACTGAATTTTGAATTTGCCATTCAGCCGACACATAGCCGGAGGTGGGATCTTTAACGTCGAACACTTATCGATGAGACCCGCCTTTAATGTGCCTCCCGGAACACGCCTATGATCATAACTTAGTGTGGAGTGCTTCACAGGTAGACTCGTAGGATAACCCTTTTTACCCAGGGCTAGAAGCCGGCCCCGGGGTTAAAACCCAGGACCTCCCGATCAGGAGGCGAGCACTCTAACCACTAGGCCAACCTGTCTTAAATTGAGCATATATTTAATTCTAGCCTGACTTCCTCTCCAAATTATTTGCACCTCTGAAATAGTATGGGCCCAGTCAACAAAATCAAGTATGTAGTCACCTTGTCATTCTTAAAACTGGCATAAAGTCAAATGTTGGGTGTTGTAGCACAGTGGCAAAAATGTAAGCTCTCTGCACACAACAGACGACAATGTAAAGGGGTTAGGTGTCGTGTAACCCCCCCAAAGACACACACCAAAAAAAGTTGCTGGTATTAGTACTGGAAAGGAATGATACAATCTTGACCAGAAAAGGAGATTTTCTTCACTGCTGGCAAAAAAACTGGGCTTGGGATGATGAGTAATAGGGATATTTAAAGCTATTTCTGTAACATTTACAGTTTTGCATCACCTAAAGAAGTTACAATACACTATATTCAGAGCTTAGGTAGAAGTGCATTTAGTTTTGAGGGACTTTTGTAACTGACGGACGACAGCCTTAAGGAGTGATTTGAAAATGGAATCAATTTAGGCATTTTTGGAGGCATTTTTCACATTAGGTAATAATTAACTTTGCCTATTTGCTAAAAGCTGAAGTTTTATCACCAGATTTTTTCTCAAATATTTGAGGAAATTATTACCAATTAGTCTCGAGTGCTTTACTTTTAAAATGTATTAACATGTTGTCTGTAAAAACAGCAGAAGCATTTTATTAAGTATAATTTTAAAATAAACTCGTTTTACTGTATTATATAATTCAAGTTACATGTTATTCCTAAAATGTATTACTAATAAAGGGAGAAATCACAACTAGTATCATTCAAAAATATAGAGTACCATAGCGTGATAAGCTTAACTTGAGGAATAACAAAATATTATAAAAGCACTTACCTAATTATGCGTCTTCGGTTGTTTGGATGCAGCTGGTTGGCCATTTCTGGATCCACTTTGGCCAGTTTTGCATGAAGTTCAGATGATGGTACATCTGTCTGTAGATCTTCCTTGTCTAAAGGAAGTTCCTTAAAATGTTCAGGACTGTAGACTTTTAACAAGCCTTCTTTGCCCTCGTCTTCCACTTTAATCCGTTTTGCACTATCTTCAATCACTTTATCACTCTTAGTTCTCTTGCCCACAAGCACTTTCCAAAGCAGAGATTCAATATAATAATTTGTTCCTCCCACCACAAGAGGCAGTTTATTTTGTGTTAAAAGATTTTCTACCTGGTCCACTGTCAAGGTTATATATAATATACAACAGATATGCCTAATGTTTTAAATACCTAATAAACAAAATCTATTAAAAATAAGAAAGCATGGCATTTTTACAATAAAACTAAATACCATAAGCCTACACATAAAACTGGAGGAGATGTTTGCTTTATCCTCAATTTAGTGAAATTGGCTTCATATACCAGGTTCCCGAGGAATATTTATTCAAATAGGTCATGTTTATGTATGCTATACTGAATTACATTCATAGGCGTGCACAGAGATTTCTAATCGGGGGATCTGAGGCAAAGATCCCGAAAATTTTCGAAATACGTTTTATAAAGAGAGCTAATTCACAGGGGTTTTACGCTTTTTTTTTTTTAGCTAGCTGATGCTGAAAGATTCTCACTAGGTACATTCTACTCATATTATATATATGATATACCAGTAGCTTAATGTTGATTAAAACATAAAAGTACACTACATTCAAATACACTTCAAATGTAAAGGCATGTGTGTTACAAGCAAATCTGCTTCAATTACTCGAAAGACAGCGCGCACGGTTTCCGTAGAAATGAAAATCTAAAATTGCAGAAATTTTAAAATTGAAGTAGTGAATCAGATGTTTTGGGCCAAAATAAACATTTTTTGTGATATGACTTTTTTCCCGCACAACGCACTGTTTGGAAGTTATTGTGATGTCACGTGACAAAAAAAAATGGTGGATTTTAAATTTTTTTCTGTAGGTGTCATACCAAGGTGAACAACTTTTGTATTTAGCATTTTTCTCTAACTCTTCTGCATTATGGCTAGAATTAACATCAGTCAGTTACTCACTCACTTACAATCAGCTAAATATATTAGATAACTTTCTGAAATTGTAAACACATATTACAAATTAATTCTAATAATACATGCATGCTTCCTGTGAGGGGTAAAACATGGTACTTTAATATGCAAGTTTTAGACTACTTTTCAATATTGATGGTTAAAAAAATTACATTCACATGTAACGTAGAGTGAGGAAATGTCAATTACATATATGTATGTAAAGGGGTAACTCTCTCCATATCATTGAATTATCTTTTATATATTTGGTTTGAAAAGTGAAGAAAACGGTATAGCACGTACTTTTGTTTTTGTCCAAATTATATGTGTATATTTTTATGTTTTAAATTTATCCAGCGGCACGAGTGTTACCAGTGCCTATCAGTATGAAACCGGTGTGACTGTAAATAAATGCAAAGTACGCAATGTTGGCAAACTGAGCTACATCTTGTAGAATATCATACAAGAAGTAGCGCAGTTTGCAAAATGTGCGTATTTTGTATTTATTTACAGTCCAACCGGTTGCATACTGATAAGTATCGGTAACAATCATGTCACACCGCTGTAATTATCATCACTTTTCATAAATTACTACAAAAAAATCACATCAACATACATCTATCAAATGGTACAACTTTTCTGAATTATTCTATCGTGTTATTGAAATCAATTTTGATTATAAGCTCCTGTTCNAAATAGGGCAACATTAATTCTCTGAGCTGATCCTGGGGTCATTGTTGTTCGCAATTTGTTTTTTTACTATAGCCATCTTCACAAGAAGCGCTAATAACGGGAATAACATAAAAACTTGCTAAAATCGTTTGAAATGACGAGTATGCCGTCTCAAGTTCTCGTGTTCTCAACCAATCGAACAACTCGTAGCATTCATGGTCAGTAGGAATTTGGTCCTCGTTGCGAGATTTTAGAAAACACAATTCAGCTTGAAGCTCGTGTAGAGACACGTCACAAAACATGGACAGTAGTTTCAAATCATTTTCCGTGTGCTGGAGAGATAACGTTCTTCCCAAGGCAGGTATCATTTCTAATGTCTCTTCGCTAAATCTCTCATCAATTCCAGCAATTAGCGTGTCGATAAAAAGCTAAAACAAGTTTCGTGCGCATTTCTGTTTCCTTTGTTTAGGGAACACACTGTATCCATTTTTATTGATGTTAGAAATGCGTTGAGGTATTTTTCTATTCCTTAGTTCACGAATTTGGACATCATTTTCTTCGCACTTTCTCAAGGCATTTCGTTGAAGTACTTTTTGGATCTTAAAACAAGTAGTGCAGGTCACAGGTTTTCGATTTCTTTAGTGGCTGTTTATTTGCAGCCGTTAGGAGATTTATCTTCGGAATTTGCAAGATCTTGCTAACTTTCAGAATCCTTCGGAGAATGGGATGAACTATTTCTAGATAGGTAATAAAATGGAAATCAAGAAATCCTTTTTCTTTTGCTTTCACATCAGGATGATTTGTAGTTTTGTTAACTTCGCGGACCGTATCAACAACTGCAGGTCGATATGCCCGGTGACTTTAGCATGGTCAGTTTTGCATCAACATTATTTCTTCAAACACTGCATGATGTGTACTTCCTTAAATAACGTCGTGTGTTATTTGGATAGTTTCGAAGAAATCGTACAGAATGGGGTTTGCCAATCAAGACGTGCAACAATTTACTAAAGCAATGAACGAACCAGTGCACATAAAGCAGCTTTTCATTTTGTTCCTTGCATCTAGCTTGATCACCAGAAACTTGTCCAGCCGTCGAAACACACAGAGACTGATTTTTCTCAACTGAGATGAAACATATTCATTGTTGCATCTGAACTGTAGTATATTTTGATACAGCGTCAACAGTCTTTGCAGAAAAAGGAATGTTTCAATTGGCTAATTTTGAATACCATAAAAATATCTTACAAATACAGCAATTTTTTTATGGTGGCCATAATCACTAGTTTCATCAGCCATAACCGAGATGAACTTCCCATTCAGTTTTTAGCACACATATTGAACGATGATATTATGTGATGCTTTTATTAAGTCACTAGTATACAGTGTATTTCTTAGATGCTGTGCTAATACAGGACCGTAAGCTCCAACAAATTCTACTAACTCTAAGAAAACGCCTCTGTTTGCACTATCACGAAATGGTCTCCCACTTTTAGCCAACAGTGATCTGGATGAAACGTTTTAATACCTGTACATTTTCTAAGCGTTTGTTCTCATGGTCGGTAAGGCACTGTTTTGTATATTTATCTAACAAACTGTCAATGTTTTCCAAGATGAATTGCTCTGCTGATGGCACTGGCTAGTTTCATGTGTTTTAAAACATTTGATGTCTTACTTCCACTTTTTGAACCTGATATTTGTAAATGTGCCCTTTAATAGACACATTATTGGAAGAAAGCAGCGTCAGCAATACAACTATATTCTAGCCATGTGGACTTGAAAAACTAGCTCTTCTGGAAATTCCACAGGCAGCCTGCTACCATAGTTTTAGGATATTGACTGAGGACCGTCCTTTTACAATTCTAATTTCACAGGTGGCAGGGCAAAATCTGCAGAGTGTGAGGAGAAGCGATAAATTTTGGAACTGCAGTAACAACGTTATATTAGGCCATTTATTTTCCAAACTATCCCGTTTGACCTTAAAACATGAAAGACACTAAAAATACAAAAATAATCAAGCATTGAATCAAATACTTTGCATATGCACTTTATACTTTAAAAAAAGGAGAGAGATACATTACAGGGGTCAAGTGACCCCTCTTGGGGTCCTCGTGCGCACGCTTATGATTACATTTACCAACTGTCAAGAATACACACGTACGCATCACTAACAAACAGATGTTAATATGTAAAAGTGTAAAGCATCTAAAACCAATACTGGATGATGCCACCAACATATGGTAGCAGCTACTGGTCTCAAAGCAACAATGGCCAGGCTCTAACAAAATCTGAACTGTGAATGTGAGAAAAAAAAAAACTCTCAAGACAAACCTAGAAATATTAATAAAGAGAATTTATGATTAAACTTCATAGTACTATAAAAGAAAGGTAGCATTACCAACAGGCACATAAAAATAAGCACAGTACTTATATATATCTTATATGGAAACATTTCCTAGCATAAGTCGTTGATGTTGCCCTCTTGCAGCAATTAAACTGTTCAATGAAAGTAATGAAAATAGGTCTGATATAGTTATCAACTAAAGAACAGCAATGTGTGTAATATTGAAAAGACAGGCTAAATCAGGCGTGGCCATTGTCAATTCCCATAAATTTTTTGTATGGGCCACGAGGCCATACACATAATTTTTGTTTGTGCGCTGGGAGAGATAGCCAGTGACGCATCGAGACCTTTCGTCAAAGTCCGAGCGAAGTTGTCAGGAGCGCTGTGTGTCATGCTACGTGGAATTAGAGGAGTCTTTGTCTTCAGTTTGCTTTGTACCACTGTTATTGTGACCAATTTCTTTACTTCGATGTGCTGAACTGTGTTGTTTCACTTACAATATATAGATTAGTGTTTGAAATGGCATTGTCCAAAAAAGCAGGGTCAATACGGAGTGAATAGTGTTTCAAGATAAGTGGACTAAGGAGTATTTTTTTTTTGTACTTGTCAAAAATAAGCCAGTGTGCTTAATTTGTAATGAATATGTTGCCATAATGAAAGAATACAACCTGAGAAGACATCATGCTATTAATCGTTCGTCATTTGCAAACTTTGAAGGCCAAGTAAGAGTTTGACAGGACAACAAATTATATTTTTTAGTAAAAGTAGAGAAGCTGAAAGTGTTTTGCGAGCAAGTTTCATTGCGTCCAAAAAAATCACCAAGCGTTCGAAGTCCTATTCAAATGGGGAATTTGTTAACGAATGCTTAGTCGCGGTAGTGGACATTATTTTCCCAAACAAGTTGAAAGACGTGAATAGTATTAGTGTTTCTCACTACACTAACAAGGAGAATTGACGATCTTGCTACTGGTGTAGAAAAAACTGACTGACAAATGTTCGTCATTAGAGACATTTTCGTTAGCTGTTGACAATAGTATTGATGTCACAGACAGTGCTCAATTAGCTGTTTGGTGCTGAAAGTGGTCATGACTTTAACATAACTGAAGAAATGCTTGGAATTCGGGTGATGAAGTGAAAAGACTTATTTAATAAGGTACAAAATTTAATGGCATGATATCATCTTAGTTTTGACTTCCTGCACGGAATATCCATCGACGGAGCCCCGGCAATGGTTGGCAACAAGATAGGTTTAGTTGCAAATAAATATTTAAAAAAAAAATGTGCGTCAGATGAACTTAGATCCGAAGTATGCTGGTTAAGTAAGGGCAAAATGTTGAAGTGATTTTATGATCTCAGACGTGAAATACACACTTTCATGGATACACTGTCAACAATCTATTTATTGAATGAAACACAAAAGGAGATTATGTAGATATTTATCTACAAAGAGTGCATGAACCCAGTCTGCGGGCATGTACAAATAATCATTACCCAGGCCTTGGGTTCATACCTGGGCTAAATATTTGTTTGAGTATCCAGAAGTTCAAAGGGTGTTCAGATACATGAAAACCTTAGCTGTCAGGCCTAAACCAGTTGCTGTACCCAAAAGTATTGGATAACACAAAAAAGTATAGGTATCCTAAAATTTTACAGACATAACTGAAATCCACTCGGTAGTCCGACACCGTTTTCAATTCCCGATTATCCGTACGCAGGTTTTCTTCGTCGAGGAGTATCAGTTTCCATACAAGAAAAAACAGGCATTGTGTACGGGTTGGATGAAATAACGCTGAACCTGAACGGCGAGTAAAGGGAGAGCGCCGCTGCACATGATTTTGGGGTTACGTACAACACGATATCTTTGTAAGTTCCTTTCTTTTCTGAGGTTCAATACTGTATGAGGTGTTTGTGCTCTTAAATCTGTATTGATGATAAAAAAAATGGCAGTTTCCTTGTAACTCAAATTTCCTTTTTCAGTCCACACAATATTTTCATGAATTTCGGATTATTCGCAGATTCGATTATCCACAGTAGTCCTGCCAATCACAACCGCAGATAATCGGGAGTTGATTGTACTTTATTATTGCACTCTAAACTACAAACACCAAATTCTAATGAAACTTGATCCTTTTCAGTTTGAGCCCCGTTTCCCTCAGGGTTCAGAGGAATTCTGGTCCTTATACGTTTGAGCTGTATTTAAGGCAGAGCTGTACTTTGGCACTTTTTGTTTATGATCCAACTTTCATTCTCTATATTACAGTCTAGCTTTTCCTTCCTCATTTACATAAGAAATAGACACGTTATTTATTTTTATTTCCGAATGAGTTTGACTCCCTGCATGTAACACTATAGGCTACACTGTTATCATTCTTCACTTTTCTCTCTAGTCTTGTGTGGTGTTCCATGTACTTGTGTTTAGTGAAATGAAAACTACAAGGGACGTTCAATATATAACCAGACTTTTGTAATAGCGTTACTCACCGTTAGAGTTGCTACATTCATGTTATTTTTCGAAGTAGTCCCCTTCTCTATCGATACACTTCTGCCAACGGGCCACCAGTGTAAAAAATGCCCTTGTAAAAAAATTATTTTGGTTGATCTCTCAACCAGCAATGTGTCGCTTTTTGAACTTCTTGATCAGATGCAAAGTGTTTCCCGGAAAGAGCGTCCTCGAGAGGTCCGAAGAGCCAATAATCGCTGGGCGCTAAGTCCGGTGAATAAGGAGGATGTGCTATAACTTCAATACATAAGTCCACAATGGTTTGAACAGTTGCAGCAGCGGTATGTGGACGGGCATTGTCGTGTTGCAAGCAAATTCCTTTTGAGGCAAGTCCATGACGTTTACGTCTTATTGCTTGCTTCAAACGATCCCGCAGTGAAGCACTATATGATTCACTGTTCACAGTCATGCCTTTGGTCAGATAATCTTAAAGAATGACACCATTCCTGTCCCAAAAAACAGTCAACATAACTTTTCCAGCAGACTTCTGCGATCTCGCTTTCTTGGGCCTAGGAGAGGTTGGATGGCGGTATTCCATGCTGGCTCTCTTGCTTTCGGGGCGAAACAAATGGATCCAAGACTCATCCCCAGTAGCTATATGACCAATGAAGTCATCCCCCTCAACTCTATAGCGTTCCAGAAGGTGTTGACAGGCATCCATACGTCTGTCTTTCAAATCTTGCGTCAGATGATGTGGGACCCATCTTGAGGAGACTTAGGTGAATCCCAGCTTTTCGTGAATGATCTCGTGTACTGATCCAACACTAATCTCCATTTCTCTTGCTCCAAACATCTTGCGGAGACTTTGGTGAATCACAGCCTTTCGTGAATGATCTCGTGTACTGATCCAACACTAATCTCCATTTCTCTTGCTATCTCAGCTACGGTGATGCGGNGATCTTCACGAAAAACTGCTTCAACGGCGTTCCTCACGCCTTCAGTCGTAACCTCGACCGATCGGCCAACACGCGGTTTGTCTTCCACACTTGTCACACCGCTTCTGAACTTATTCACCCACTCGTACACTTGGCATTTAGCCAAACACTTATCAACGTATATTGCAGTCATTCGCCGATAAATTTCAGCCGGTTTTGCACCCTCAAAATGCAGAAAACGTATCACTGATCTCATCTCTACTTTCGTACACTCTGTGACGGGCGCCATTATGCCAATCTACGGGGCTTCCACAGTTAAGGAAGGGATTTCGCGTCCCGTGCTACTGAGCTTCCGCGGTTAATATAAGGGGTATTCATACAACAAGAGTCCGAAGTTTCATAATCGTGGGCCTATTACCGGAGATTTTATTGCAAAATTCTTGTTATATATTGAATGGCCCTTGTACATTTCTGTACTGGCACTGACTTTCATATTAACCATTATCTTTTCTAAGTAATTTAGTTAAATTCCACAGCTTATCTTGACACTTTATCACCTGTTGAGTAAATATAGCACAGCACCAACAACAAAAATTAATTTTAAAACAGTGCCACAAACCAAGATGTGCACTTCAGTATCTTGTGAAAGATTATAAAAGGATACGATGGACAGCGCTCGATCTCTAAAGTCAACTACGGTGAAACGGCAAAGTGGATCCAAAAATCCAAGGAGGTGGTGACGAATTCCTCTGCATTCTTCTTCTGTCACTTTGTTGGTTACAATATCTAAACCCTGATAAACCTACAAAAAAAAAAGGCGAAGTGTAGTCAACTCACTTCCATTTCTCTTCAGCAACTTATATCTACACACCCCACACTGAGCTGTTAGTTTTCAAAGCCAGCATGATTAAAGCATACATTTGATGTATAATGTATATACACTGCTCAAAAGAATTAAGGGATAGTGTGAGTTTCGACTGTGCATGGACAGACAAACGATAGGTAGGTATCAAAACCATGAGTATCAGTCAATGGGAGGATAACACGTGCCAAATCTGGTAAGGCAAAGGTCAATTGTGCAACATGAACGCAAAATTAGTGGTAAACAGCAACATGTGAATTGGTACTCACCAACGATTGTCTCTGAGAGAGCGATGCCGCCGCATGGAAATGGACCTCTAATATGGTGTGTGCTGTCCAGCAACCGCTAAAACTCGCTAAAGCATCGAGAGAATCAGGTTATCCAACAGGTCTTGGGGGATTCTGCGCCACTCCTCGATGAGGACCTGTTCAAGCTGCTGAGACGTCGCGGGAGGTGCTTGCAGACTTGCAATACGTCTCCCTAGTGCGTCCCATGCATGCTCAATAGGATTCAGGTCAGACAAGAACGCTGGCCAGTCCATCCGCTCAATACCTTCCTTGTCAAGCATGGTGTCCACCAGCTGTGCCCGATGAGGTCTAGCATTATCGTCTATAAAAACGAACGTTTCCCCTACTACTGCAGCGTGAGGCAGAACTATGGGTCGCAAGATCTCATCACGGTATCGCACTCCATTCCGGACGACCACCGATACTGATGCCAGCCCACACGAGAACTCCACCACCACCAATCGCATGTCGTTCCTGCACAAATTGTGGATTGTTGAGTGTTCCTCTTTCTCGCCACACAAACACTCGTCGATTATTGGGATACATGCTGAACCGAGACTCGTTACTGAACAAAACCGATCGCCATTGTTCATGGTTCCACACACGATGTTCTTCTGCCCACTCTCTGCAGGCTCTCCGGTGACATGCGGTGAGGGGCACGCACACCATTGGTCGACGGGCATACAACCCTACCTGATGAAGGCGATTCTGTATTGTCTGCGTAGACACGCGCCTTCCCGTAGCCGCGGTGAACTCACGTTACAGTTCAGTAGCATTCATTCGGCGGTCCCGACGGGCTAGTAATGACGAATACCGGTCATCTTGTGGGGTTGTTGATGTTGACCGACCCTGCCCACGTCGTCTTCATACCGTTCGGGTATTCTGGAAACGCCTCCACAGTCTACAGACGACACTCCAAACACAGCTGCCAGTACTTGCTGTGTTTGACCAGCTTCCAACGTCCAATTACTCTCTAGTAATTCGCGCTGCGGATGCATCACCCTATATCAGCACTGTCTTGTTCCAAGCGAACGGGACGACGCAGAGAGCGCAGTACTTATGAGCATTCCGCTCCATGCTCAGATCACATGGAACGTCATTAACCCCAATTTGCATATTCTTTTTCCGACTTTTGTGTTTACATAACACTTCGATACGTATGTTTACCCACAGAGTAACGAATTGTGGATGTTAGTTACTAATTCCATAAATATCGCATTATCCCCTAATTCTTTTGAGCAGTGTATACGTGGTATATAATATATAAGGTCCCTGAAAAACAGTAAATGTGTATAATTATCTGCACAGATTTTATGTTCGACAGTGACAATGTACCATGATGTAAAAATATTTATCTTACAGTAATACAATAATAAGTACCTACTGTTGACTAAAGCCCGTCATACACGATCATCTGTCCAATCTCAGAATGGGCTTACTGGATATGAAATTGTATAGAATTCAGTCTACGTTCTATGATTTTCATAATAGAACACGTCCAATTTTTCCATCCTAAATTGGTTGGTGCATTAAAAGATTTATCAAAGCGTTACAAGCAGTAGAAAAGTGATACGTTATGTAAACAAGTTGACCGACAATAAAAACTTCAGCTGCTGCCAAAATACCATCTTCATCCGTCATGTTTGTTAGTATGAGCGAACATTCAGTCCTGACATGTGCGAGATTTCCACAATATGCAGTACAATCTTGATTGTATTGTTTACAATAGGCTTGAAAAATTGAATGAAATTGCATACAAATTTGTAAACGAAATATTGTACAAATTGCATTTTGTATGCTTGTTTGGATGGAAAATTGGATCGTGTATGACGGGCTTAACTGTAGGCCTAGCTAATGAAGGTATTTTTTGGTTTCAGATATTGCTAGTAGGGCTACAGGAGACTATCACACTGACATGCCAAGGACATACAAAAGGGTTTCTGGGACCAGGAACTATAAGGACTACACAGCCGATACACTTGCTGAAGCTATCACGTCAGTCAAATCAGGGACTTGTGTGTATGAAGCATCCAGAACCTTCAAAGTGCCGTATGGAACTTTACATAACAAGATAAAAAAAAAGCATACCATAATTTAAAAAAATTGTGGATAGTCAGTGTTCTCTTTTGAAGAAGTTGTTATTATTGATAGTGTTACTTGAAGGGCAGAGTGGGGATTCCCTCTAACTCTCTTTGACTTACGAATGTTTGGTAAATTATACCTTGACAAGAAATGCCGAAAAGTATAACGTTTTACAAAGAATCTACCTGGTTAGGAATGGGACTACAGCCTTTTGAATAGGCATAACAGTGCAATCAATCAACGTTTGGCATCAAACATTACAAGGGCTCGAGCTTCGGTATCAAGAGAGATCTTAAACACCTATTTTAACAACCTTGAAGTCACGATGGATGGTATTCCTAGTTGCGATGTTTTCAATTATGATGAAAATAATGGTTCTGATGACCCAAGCAAATATAAATATCTGTGTTGGAGAGGTGTCAAATATTCAGAAAAAATAGTCATCCATTCCAAATCTGCTACTACTCTAATGATGTGCGGTTCTGCATCCGGGATCTTGTTACCTCCATTATGTAATTTTCTGCAGCCAATATTTGTGGGATTCTTGGATACATAATGGACCCAAGGGGCCCCTTGTTGTACAGGCATTTGCTGTTCATTTGGAACAAGATTCCATAGTACGTCACATGGTTGGATGGATGTGCAGTGCTTTGAAGATCGGTTTGCAATATGTTTCCTTCCTCGTGCTCGTCATCTTGAAGGTCGTAAAGTTCTCTCTTCAAGTTCTGGCACTATGTGAACAACATTACATATCATTTGTATGCCAATTCCACTCATCTAATGCAACCAATTGATGAACATTTCATTCAAGACAGCCTTGCCAAATGGAAAGAAGAAAACCCGAGAGAAACAACTGTTCCAACTTCCAAAGGAATACTTTGGTATGCTTCTTGCATGTACTTTAAAGGAAATGGACAGCAAGAAAAAGGGAGATGCAAAATGCAATTTGCAGAGTGGTTAACCAGTGGCTTTGTAGCCACAGGTATTTTCCCCATAAATCCCTGGTAGGTTTTCGCCAGATTACAACGAGATAAAAATGATGTTGCAGAAGACATTAATTCAAGTTTAGTTGAATTCCTAAGGGAAAAAAGATTTATTGAAGGACCAAAACTTCAAAGGAAAAAGAAAAGGCTCGATGTTGAGGCAGGAAAAGGTGTACCGGTACCGTACTGTTGAAGAACAACAATTATTCTTCATCTGAGAGTGATGGTGAAGACTTAGTGCACCACTGGTGAAGTACAGTTTGATGACTCTAGCATTCTTGATGCACCTGTGCAGTAGGGCCTATGAACCCACTAAAAATAATGCAAGTGTTGGAAAATTTGTGCTAATACAGTTTAAATCTNGCTCTCGAAAGTCTGTCATTTTTAAATATGTTGGTGTTGTACAGGAGTGCAGCGAAAGTGAAACCGGTAAGCCTACGGAATATAAAATTATGGGTTACAAATCAATTGACACAGCAAAAACAACATTCAAGGCCAATGAAAGTGCTCTATTTACGTTTTTTTTTTTTTACATTACTGTTTGCAAAGGAACATTTGATGGATGCGGCTCTCAGAAGTGATGTAGGCCCTACATGAACATTTTACCAGGGGTAGTGACATCCCCTGCTCTCGTCTTAAGAAAAAAGATAAACTTCTTGTAAATTGTGCTATGATGTTGTTTAATAAGTTACCTGCATCTACAAGGTTAGTATTTTTTTTTAAGATTTAAGCATGTGTTATCTATATATTTAAAAGCTAATGCCTTTTATTCATTACAAGAGTTTATGAGTGATACTTCATGTATTAGTTTTTAGTTTGTTTATTTTCCCTTTTGTGACCATGCTAATAACCTGTACTGTTTTTTTCTCTCTCTCTCTCTCTTCTTGTGGTTCTCTGGCAAATAAAATGATTGTGATTATGTTGCAGAAGAAGACATTTAAACTGTCTTGCCAGATCCCTAATGACAAAAGGGGGAGATAGAGTCCATTATTGGTTTAATTTCATAATTGTTGTCAAGGAGTGTTCGTTAGAAGTGCAACAAATGCTAGGTGTTTGTAAAAACAATATTTTTTTTTTTACCAGATATAAGCCTGTGTGTAGCTTTAATTTTACTAATGTGTTAATTTTAAGCAATATTCATTTACTATAAATCTGTAATGGTTAAGCTATTGAAAAGAGGTACTTCACCCCATACAACAAAATCAATATCTTAAAAACTGCTGGTTACATAGATTTTTAAATGGGGTAAATATGTTAGTAGGCATGTCTATATACACTGTTTAAAGGCATAAGAAGTTGATGTGTCAAATTCACCCCAATGTGAATGTAAAATTTATAAATGTTTTTTATGACATCAAAGTAAAAGTTAATGTATATATCTGATATAGAAAATATTGTACAACATTTGTTTGACACACAATTTTTCTCAGTGTATGAAAATAAAAAATTAACAGAGTAGGGGCCTAATCATAATCATTTTACGAGGTCTGTCAAAATGAAACCAAAATAGCTCTCCAATGAATCNATGCTTGCTTCTCTGGTTACTAGCGCCACATGGAGGGATTCTTCAGAAATAATATGCCGTGTATTGCATCATTCTACGTTGTTTAGTTTTCAGTCGGCAAGCGTTTAAGTGAAGTGGTGTTTTATTGTTGTGGCGATTTTGTTGTGAAAGAAAATGAAGATTCTCGAAGAGCAACGCGTATGTATCAAATTTTGTTTTAAATTGGGCAATATGTTTACAGAAACTCTGAAAATGTTGCAAGAAGGTTATGGGGAAGAATGATGAGCCGTACACAATGTTATGAGTGGTATCAGCGGTTCAAAGCAGGCAGAACATCCATTGAAGACGGTGCAAAACCTGGGCGGCCATAACATCGAGTGATGATGTTCATGTTGAGGAAGTGCATGTTGTGGTACAGGTAAAATCGTCGGTTGACCGTCCGTGAAATAGCAGAAAAAGTAGGAATTAGCCAAGTTCGTGTCATACGATTTTGACTGAAAAACTGAACATACATNGGGTGGCTGCAATATTCGTTCCACGATTGCTCACAGATGAACAAAAAGAAACACTGTCAAGATCTTCTGAATCGATCAAATGAGTACGATAGTTTCCTGAGGAATGTCATAACAGGTGATGAGACCTGGGTAAACGTCTTGCCCACTTTAAAACAAAATTTGATACATACGCGTTGCTCTTCGAGAATCTTCATTTTCTTTCACAACAAAATCGCCACAAAAATAAAACACCACTTCACTTAAACGCTTGCCGACTGAAAACTAAAAAACGTAGAATGACGCAATACATGGCATGTTACTTCTGAAGAATCCCTCCTAGCGGCGCTAGTAACCAGACANGCAAGCATCGATTCATTGGAGAGCTATTTTGAAAGTTCAGTTTCATTTTGGACAGACCTCGTATTTGCCAGAGAACCACAAGGAGAGAGAGAAAAACAAATACAGGTTATTGGCAATTTGGCATGGTTACAAAAGGGAAAAATAAACAAATTAAAAACTAATAAATTAAGTGTCACTCATAAACTCTTGTAATGAATATTATATAGATAACACTTGCTTAAATCTTAAAAAATTTACTAACCTTGCAGATGCAGNTACCTTATTAAACTACATCATAGCACTATTTACAAGAAGTTCATCTGTTTTCTTGAGACGAGAGCGGGGGATGTCAATTAGCGTGCTACCCCTGGTAAAATGTTCATGTACATAACTTCTGAGAGCCGCATCCATCAAATGTTCCTTTGCAAACAGTCATGTAAAAAAAATATATTGTGAAGGTAAGTAAGGTGAGAATACCATACCGTACTTAACAACAAATGGTTTACAATGTTTTCTAGGAGAAACACCAAAAATAATACGTAAAGCTTTTTCTGCAGTACAAAAATATCATCACTGATATTAGAATTTCCCCATATAGGCTACAAAGGTCATACGGTACCTAATATGGGAATGAAAAAAAAGCATAATAAGCTTGCAATAAAGCATCAAAAAAACACAATATCTCAATTTTCTCAGCAAAAATAACACACGAGATAATTTAAATTTTCAACATGTTAATGTGATTTATCCAAGTTA
>KZ869613.1:66837-77308 GCA_003456935.1 Machilis hrabei | reverse complement strand
TGAGTTGCTTATCATAAAAAAAAAAACTCACCTTTCAGTAACGGCAGGCAGAAGGAAGAACATCCAGACATGGACAAGTACAACAAGCACCACTTGGAACACAATCTTGCCCAAAATATGTTTGCGAAGAAAAAGCGCTCTGTCCATGACGATCAAAGCAAACTGGAGGATGAGCATAATTAGGAAAGGAACAGGCACTTTGTTTTCTTCCAGGTAGGCTGAAACTCCACCATCACCCTGACTGGTCTGCAAAAAAAATAGGAATACAATAACTAATAGTTTTACTACAGCATACTACAATGAAATGAAACACTGTAGAACATGTTTGGTAACTTACCCCAAATGCTGCAAACCCAAAGATGACAACCATAAAATTGAAGAAATCACACAAGAACATGTATGCGTAAACGTCTTTACTCACTTTCCCCGATGGACTCAGAAGGTCGGTGAAAAATGTACGTGCCGAACTCAAGTAACCGATTGTCCTGAAACATACAAAAAACTCTACTGAGGGTTCATCAACAGTAAAACCTTCACTGTCATCTCAGAAAAAGCAGTAAATTTTATCTATCACCCATATCTACAATATCTACAACTTCACCGTACTTATAATACATACCAAGTATCACTTTATTCAGTTGTTAGACCTAATAATAGCCCTATATGTACCTTCCGTTTCAGGTGAACAAGTATTTAAATACAACTACAACGATATACACTACTTCTGACATTGCCTTGTGTTAGAAGAACAGTGTTAATATAGAATAAGTCACCTGAAAAGGGGGTAAGAAGACAATCCATGAAATGTAGTGTCATGTAACACTTATTAGAAGGTACACAAATTAAAACTCAGCACTTGACAGTGAACCCTCCAGAGTGGGGGAGAAAGCAGTGAGTTCAGAAAACAAATATAGATGGCGATAGTCCATTACAGGGGAAATGCACCAACAACAATGCCCANCATTTTACGTTTCTACTTTGGTTTCATTTCGTGAAAGTACTAATCACTAAAACCAGCTTTGTGTTTGGCTCAGTGACTTTTCTGGCACATAGCTTCACTGGATGAATGTTCTATTGCTGGGTTGAAAGCCATTCAAAATTTTGTATTCTAACTATAAAGAATATTTACTTTGTTCACAAGACCTGCAACATGAAANAGGTATTTTAAAATAGTTACAGGTTATATCAGAAATACAGTTAGACTACTTTGTCAAAACAACACAGCTGACTCACATACAGTAACTTTAGTTACATACTTTTTTTAGTAAGGATATGTTAAAAGTCATACATATACATAAACGAAGTTCAAAGAAGCCATCATGAAAAAGGACCCCAAAAGCCATCTATGCCATACTGTTACACCATATGATAATGCCTATCCTTACACACTGTTTGCCACAAATTAGGTGAATGCCAAAATGGGGTAGTCTCTAATCCCACATCAGTCCTACAGTCCTTTTCTATTAACTTCTGACTCTGACCTGTGTGGTCCCATCTGTGGACAGAGGTTGAATTAGCTCTAAGACAGTAGATTTTACAGTCCTCTGGGGAATTTTTCTAAAACAGTATTCAGACCTAGGTAAAATAATGNTGTGTANTGACNGTAATGGTGATTATGTTGAAAGCTAATTATCTGTCCANGACAGTCTGAACAATATTTTCGTATGTTGATTCTTGATGTGTTTCCTAATGAAGAGAGTTATAATTCTGATACCACCTCACAACATTGCACATCAAACCAAAAAGTGTAGAATCAGGTTTATTTTCTAGTGGGTTTCTTTCCTTAATTCGACTATCCTGATCACAAAAATTACATTACAATGTAATTACAATATAATGTTTTGTAATCTGAACGAAACTAAAACAATTGTAGCAATACAAACAGCAATAATCCAAAATAATATTAACATTGCATGTCTTCTTGTATCTCTATTACACTCAAGTTCCAACCTCATTTCAGATATTATGAAGATTTTTAACAAAAGTTTTGTTCTTGTTCATCAGCAGCTTTATAATCTCTTAAGAAGTTTGTAATCACAGAACGCACTTATATTTGGTAGCTGGCCCGTGTTGCCAACCCACCCGATATTGTACGGTTTCTCAGTAATGCAGAACTGCAATGATAATTACTTATTTCTGTGCTTTTAATAAATGCATTACACAAGAACAATGCACTACAAAAATAAATAAACACGAGAGGCCAAAACTGATTTCTCTTTTGAATTGAGAAGATGCAAATTAGTACACTGGACACATTTTCCAGAAATACCTCAGCGTAATACGTTTCATAACTTGAATGCGAGTTGCATTAAGGAGGCTCCATTCAATGTGAACAGCGTGAAAGCTAATCAAACATACATTAATAACGTAATACCCATTTACACTCTGCACTACCCTTACTTACCCCAGCCAAAAGACAGTTGGTAGATTTTCTAATTTTTCTCTAGCTTCATAGTTTAAGAGTGCATATTTTCCTAATGCTGCAAGCGTTGGCTGGCCTTCTTCTTCATCCATATGCGAGGGAGTATCCGTCACCTCCAGTGTTGTCGTACTTTTATCCGATTCTTCGGATATGTCTTCTGTATTCTTCCACAAACCCATAGATTTTAACATGAATCTGAAACAAAAGAATAGATACAGTATGTAAAACATTCAAATAAAACTCTAGTAACCAGGATCTATAAAGACACATGCACTATGACAGTATTTTTAGGTTTAACATTGATTAAAAACACTTCCAAAGAAGCAATTTTTTTTCACAGTTGTAGGATTGAACAAATGACACAACATCATANACAAATGGAACTTCCACACAAATAGGTATAGCACCATTGTTGAAACATTTAATCTATGACCTGGTGAGCTTTAATATTACATTATTTAGCAAAACTTACTTATTCTATGAGTTAGTACAAAATGTACATATGAAGCACTGTCAAGAAGTTCATGGAATAGCACTGTATATAGTTATGGCATAAGTGTGTTAGTCATTGGGCATATATATTATATATCCACCATCTAACTACTTTACAGTCCTCTCATAAGTGTTCAACAGATATGAGTAAATATAATTAGACAATTATGGAGTCTACCTGTTAAAGCCTTAATGCGTTCCAAGAGCATGTAAATCAGAAATTTTTAAATTATAAAACAGTTTTTAGCACATGTATGCACAATTCAAACATAAAAGAAATNTTATTACATATTATAAAAGTTTGAAATTAATGAAAGCATGTTTATATCAACCAAATGAACTTTAATAATGATAAAACTTACTTTAAACTAGCTTACAGAGTTTGACGAGGTGATTTAAGCGAGATGAGCTACAATTTTTTTTTAAAGGAGACTCTCCTTCCAAAAGATCTTGTGAGGCTCCTGTTAGCCAAAATTTGGGCTGCATCATATTATAAGGGGGTTAAGATCGTTAGTCGAACTAAATATTTTTTGTAACTGCTTCTTATAAATTACACAGAATATGCACTTTGAGGTAAAAATTNGTTATGNACTATAACTAGCTGAATAACACTTTAAACTCGACTTTTGACCTATCCTGCTACAATATATTTTGTTGTCGAGATAGTAGCAACTTCCACATTGAAGATAGTATTTTTGGGAGGGGCTTTAACAGAGAACCATGTTTCATCTCCACTACTGATTCTTTACAAACATGTGCTCCATACAAGCTGTTGTGTATGCCATACTAATGAGAGTACTATGTGGAACTTTGTACATGTTAAAATCCTTTATCAGGAAAGTAGTGCAGTGTCTTCTTGATATTACAGTTAATTGCTCTAGTGCCTTATATTTGTCAACAATCGACATGTATAAATAAGCCAATAGCGGCAGTATTAGCTTCCTTATGAGTAGCTACATGTCTCCATTGTGCTTGGGTTTGAACCTGCGACCTCTCGATCAGGAGGCTAGCACATTTAGCCAACCTGTGGGTATCTTGATACTAGCATCACAGCCTATTACATACACGCTTGCACGGCCAGACTGTGTTGGCTTCTGGAATGTTGTGCCGCGATCGCCTGTCTTTTCTGCAGGCATCATCGGTGTTCCAGTTCATCACTATATTTGTGTTTATGTCATAACAGCCCAGAAATAAAGATAGGATTAATTATGGCCTTAACTATGAATACACACAATCAAAACAAATCCTCAGTTCCGTTAACTAACTACTGTAACGATGTGCTTAAGAGCTGTACACAATACATTACTTACAACCTGGATTTAAAACAGACACGTCGTCTGACTGGTAGAGTGCTCACCACCTGACTCCTTGCCCTAANTATAAAGGGCTATCCTACAAGTCTTCCTGTAAAGAGGGAGGGACGTTAAAAGTGAGGTTCCGCAGATAAATGTTCAATGTAAAGGAACCCACCACCTGCAAAATTTAATCGCCGTGAAACATTGTTGTCGATGCGGATGGAGTCTCCATTAGCCTAAGATGTCACAGAAACCCACAGCAATAAAATACCTTAATGTAACTGAAAAATAACTTTTTCTTAAGAAACTCANCTGTACATGCAAATGGCAATTTCCTGTTGAATTCAATTTATCATTTTGAGTATTTTGTACACTTTGCCTTAACACTAGTTGATGTACTTTCCATTATCACATCTAAAATTTNCATATTCACTTTGGAACTCAAATCTTGCATGTTACACACAGACTGAACAAACCAAAGAATTTGTTAAGGCCAAGCGAAAGGACAGCCGAACGAATACAGTAGCGTGGGATTCAAACAACCAACCCCAAATCCTTTCTTCTNAACCTCTCTTTTGCTCATGACTACCTAGAGAAGCTACAATTCTTGGGGGTTTTCTGCAAAAATGAACTTGTTTTGGTTTATTTTCTTTTTGCTCTCCAGTTAAAACACTGGTAACTCTAATTATTTGTATCTGTCCCATTTTTTATTATCTAGATGACCAAAAACTGATATTATATCTAGATAACAGACAAAGGCAGATAAATCAATATCTAGAGAATTTTCTCTATTTAAAAATAAATATTCTATTAATGTATTTTGCAATATTTCGTCCTCTGAGCTTTGTCACTTATTTGTTATTTATTTTTAAATCTAGAAAATGACTTCCGACAAAATCTTAACAATCTAAATACTTATTTATTATCTGCTCATCTCTTGTGGGAGGGAGTTATGTTCACATTCAAGTCACCACATACTGACAGTACTAAATAACTATATGATCAACATTATTTAATAAAAAAATGTAAACGTTATACTACTGTAGACCTATTTAAATAACAGGAAATTTCTACAATATGGAGAGTATCTGAATAGTGTACAATAAACAATAACATGGCTTTAGCACAATAAAATATGATAACAAAATAGTAGCATTTTCCTATTCTAATGCCTTGTTATGATGCCAGATGTAAAGTAAATACTGAATTGTGGTAACAATGTCAAGCAAAAAAAAAAAAAGCGTTACAAGATTATTTCGGTTTTATGCTGTAGCCTTTACTCGTTTTTCCGTTTACGTACTTTTACCATAATTCCAAATTCTGTTTTGGGGGATGTGTGTGTTTACGTATGTGTCTAGCACCTTAACAAGGTATCAAATGGACAAAAAAGTCGATACAAATTTTAACTAATTCTTGTTATCTATATTTATGGTANACTATTTAGACATGCCCCATACAGTTCAAACGTATAGTGCAAAATAACAAACCTGTGAAAGAAGATGACCATGAGAAGTGATAGGTCAAAGATGGCATACTTCTCAACCTGTTCTACCCCAATAATACGGGGAGGCCAGAAAGGGTCGTTGAAGCGCTTCTGTTGATTCCACGGTAAGTAATCAAATTGAAATAAGCATTTGATGATCACTATAGCCTGAAATAACAATGAGCACATGTAGAAGCAGGTTAAAATCCTCAATCTAAGACAATAAATAACCACACTATTTTGTCTTTCGGCCTATCAAAGGGGCAAAGTGCAATAGTATTACTACTCTACCTCTGTATATGCAATCATAGTGATCCAGAATGTTTTTGTTGGACGTGGAACAGAAAGAGATCCCCATAAGAACACCATTAAGGGTAGAGGCAGTGACAAAAGACTAGCAGACTTCATCTGGTTGAGGAAGACAACAAAGTAGCACACAAGTTCAGAATGTGAAATGACGGCAAACCACATTGCCAGTAACAAATGAACCACAGGAGGCTGGCCGGCACGAAAGTCTGAGGCATCAATCTCTTCTACGTTAAAAAGTAGAGGGCTGAAAAAAGATGTAATTATTTATATCAGTAACTATCTGTGAACAATTAAGAATTTCTACTTCACTGTAGTGTCTATTAAAAAACTAATTTCTTATTGATAAAGTGGTGCAACCAATTACTATGTTAAATACATGTTTTCATATCCTGTCAAACAAGTTGAACATCCAAATCATGTTTAATAGTTACTCATCGGACACCTAAAGCACATCCAATAGTTAATCGATGGANATCCAATGGAGTGACCAATGAGTGTCCAAGTTTTAGATATCCAAAACTTTTCCAATACTGGATATCCACTTGCTATTTTCCTGGATTTAAATAAAGGTATTTGGTGGATATTCATGGATATCCAAAAATTGTGATTTGATATCTAATGGATATCCTGTAGATGTTCCTTGGATGTTATGTGTAATGTTCGATATTGTAAAATCTATTCACACAACTATCACTTCNTTAATACAAGGTGCTTTCAAGTTATAAGGTCTCCAAATGTATGTCTAGTAAACAATACATGGCACAAGAATTGAACCGACATCATTTCCCTTGAAGTTCCTCACATTTTTACATCATCTTCAGCTCTATGCAAAGTGTTCTATACAGCAGTAGTGATACAACCGGTAAATGGTAGCAGAAACTGCCAATTCATTAGAAATTTTCTGGAAAAGTGAAGTCTTCGCTGTTGACTACAGACAAAAATCACTCGGTACAAGGTGTGCCAGATGCCGAGTAACCTCAACTTCTGCTGAATCTAAAGAGGAGGAGCTCTGCCATTGTGAAATCAAATGCAACAAAGACAATTCATATCAAGGAGATGCTTTGTTTACAAAACTGAAAGAAAAATTCTTCCACGGAACCTCTTCGTAGCTGTGTCCTGTAGCCATGGTACCTTTAGGTACTCACTGTAGAAGGATGCACTTGTAGCAAAACTTGATTCACTCATGAACTTCATGGAATTTTTCACCAGCTATGCACTTTTTTCACATCCATGAGAACCTTCAAGACATGCTTCTACCATGAATTATGTTAAGAGTTTCCTTTTGCAATGCAAACATTTAGATAAATACAGTTCTTAATTGCTAGACAACCCTATTTCCACTATATCAAAACATGTGGCTGCATACTGTAGCCACCTGTAAGAGTGACCACAANATATCGGATAACATTTTAAAATCAGTAGTTCTACTGTCCATTCTTTTACTCCTGAGAAACAAATGTAGAGATCTTATAACGTGAATTACATCTCACATTTTTAGAGACATTCTTCGTAACATCTGTAGCGCAAGAGCACACAAATGTCCAACGAGTCCAAATTTCACATAGTTTAAAGGTGAAAGAAAANATGAGTCTCATGGTAAAGTAATTACAGCAGAAACACCAGCAACAACAAAGGTTCAAACACTGAAGATAGATGGTAAAATAACTAAAGAGCATAAGATGAACTTTTTTTAATCTAAAAATTGGAATTGTTCACACAAACAAGCCTGACACATGTATGAGACCAGCGATGATTTAGAGGGGAGTTGAGTCTCTACTTGTCAGTAATTTATTCTAAGGAAAAATAGTTGTTTTAAAACCAGGAAACCACATTCTAATTGTATTTATCTATAACATGCAAATCTGAAAAAATATTTCTGCTAAACAGGCATAGTTGTCATCATTTTAGATATGNAAATTTTGATAATGATTCATTAATTATAAACTTAAGAGTTACTAATAAGTACAAGTTAAAAGTTTGTAACATATTATTCAAAAACATTTGTAAATTATAAGCACAGTTAGTCACAATATGTAAGGCATACATCATGGACATTTAAAGTGTGAAAGAAGAAATACATAAAAATAAACATTACGATGCAGCAAGACCACAAACATGTTCGACAAACAACAAGAATGAATGACACGCTGACAGACACACAACAATGTTGAGTTCTTACCCCAGAAGAACAGGATAGGCACTGAAGATTGATTCATGCAAAGAAAAAGTAAGCATTTCCCCATACAACACTGCATTTAGCAAGATAACATAACAGTTATGTAATTCTCAAAACATAATGTTCACAAAAACTCCTGTATAATCACGTAANACGTACTCTGATTCCCTAAATTTATACGAAAATGGAAACTGTGTTTTTATTTACTTTTATTACAACTTTACTTTCTGTCTGACCCAACAACAAAAAATAGGGGGACAATAAGGAAGTCACTGTACAAAAGTTGTCGTTTCAAAAGAATAAGTGGAAAACCTAATGGCATCTCGACAAACTTGAATTCAATTATTTAATTGAGCCAGTGAAAATGTTCACACTTTACTTCGAGAGTTCTTAANTCGCGATGACTTTAGCAAACCCTAAAATAATTTTTAGATCTAGGTAATGCTGTATCTTAATTTTGATCTCTATGTTTTGAGAAACCACAACAGGTTCAGTTATAAGACTGACTTTAAAAACTAAGTATGTATAGGGCTCACAGCAAAGCATTGGTAAGCAAATTAGGATTTTGAAGATAACTTGTCATACACAACTTACTCGACCACCTCACGTTCTTGAAAACTGCCACTCCCTTCAAATACTGCCTGGTCAATTCCAGAATCTCTGCTAGCAGCAACTACCCGGATCTCCGGGGGTCCCCTACTGGGAAGTAACAAAACTACCAAAAACTAAACAAAAAAAGCGTGCTCCCTCACACACCACCAGCACCAGACTTTTCTTATTATCATGCATCCAGTAGTGCCTTTGAGTAACAAGATGAAATTTTCGTTTTAGTACTAGATCACATTAATATTGGCATATCCAACAACAANNCAAAACCAGTATTTAGTACTTATTTCGAACAACAACAATACATGGCACTTCAAATATGCAAGATGCTTGAGCAACCAACATTCACAGCTTTATCTGAAATTGCATTCTAATCGCTTAATTTTCATTTCAGCTCTTCAATATGAATGCGTTCTTGTGTCAACACACACATTTATTTTATGATATGTAACGTTAAAAAACATAAAATGTTGTTAGTGAATTTTTCATATTCTAAATCTGTTGCGACACAAATATACATCTACTGAAATTTGCATAACAGTAATAGCATGACTTTCTGAAAAACTATAGACATTAATACAGAACACTAGTTCTACAATATATTATATATACATTCTTAATAGATGTTGTAGTATTGAGTAGCATCACACAAGGCAAGAAAACATCATACTTGTTTGTCAGCCAAAATACGCTTTCTTAAGAGCTAGAAGCTGATTGATTGTAGTTTCACTTTAGTTTTTTTTAATGCATATAAAGTACAGAGCTTTCAAATTTATATTGCTGATAATGAAAAGGTACATCTATCTGTAAGTTAGCATTAAAAATAGTGCTTTACTGTCTGTTGCACTCTTTTCCTTTTTTCATGTCAAAATTTTTCCAAATACATTAAACAATTTACTTTTTACAGTTGCTAATATAACAGTTAAACTAAAGAGAAAGACAAGCTTAACTTAATTATGAATATGACTTTTTAGTTATCTCCTTACAGTTTAAAAATACAATACAAGAGATGTTTGGAAAGTTAGAGCTAGTCGGCCAATAATAAAAATTAGCGACTCAAAATATTTTATAATAGCCAAAAATATAATTATTAATTATCTTACTTTTCTACACAGTCACTCCCAGACTGAGGCGGCACTTAGCATAGCCGGAGTACCAAATTACGCATCCCCTTGCCATACAAGGTCGCTTCAAGCGAGTTCGGCCAGTTATCCACCGTTGACTTGAGCTCGTTATCATCTACAAAGTTTTGTGAAGCCAGGAAGTTTTTGAAATGAGGAAACAAATAATAATCACCTCAAAAACTTCCTGGCCTCGCAAAACTTTGTGGATGACGTCGAGCTCAAATCAACGGTGGATAACTGGCAGAGCTCACTTTCTGCAACCTTGTGTGGCAAGGGGATACATAATCTGGTGCCCCGTTGTGATAAGTGCCTCAATATCTGTGGTGACTTTGTAGAAAAGTTAACTAATGTAGTACTTAAATTTTGGTTTCCATAAAATATTTACTTAATTCATACTTTTTTTATGCTGACTGATCTTTATTTTCCTAACAAACCTTGCACAATGCTGAATGACTAAGGAGAACAGCTGCTACACTAAACAATTCGCGATTCCAATCAACACTAGAGGCGCTGCGATCGTCGCAATATGGCGGGAGCATTTGGGTACTACGATTGTTTACATTT
>KZ869613.1:5349-17177 GCA_003456935.1 Machilis hrabei | reverse complement strand
ATTCTAAGTTAGTGTTGAAATGTTACAAGTGAATTTCATGATTGCACAATACGGGTATTCCCCTTTCTGAATTTAGCTGACATTTCATTGGCATCTGTATTTTTGTGTCTCTTGGAGTTGAAGGAAGGGAAATTGATCCTTCTGTACTGGTGAGATAAGAGTCATTTTAGTTTGGGTGAGGTGTGATGACATCATAGATAGCTCACTTGGATGGAGAGGAAGCAACTGGAAGTAGAGAGTGGAGTTGTGAGCAATACATCGAAGAGGCAACAGCTCCTAATTTCATAGTTTCAATTATCTTCTAAACTAATGTTAGGCTTCATTTAACCAATACTAAAAGTAATGTAATAACTTATTTTACTTGGTGAATTAGAAAATTCGGGATTTATCTGTGATTATTCTTTTATATCACTGGTTTTAGTACATTGTTTAGCAAGGAAGAAAATTACGTATTAATCCTGCAGTATGACTAGTGGTGAGATGTACATGGGACTTGAAATCGTAAGTATGTAATTAACTAATACAACTGGGCTGCTAGTACTGGCATCGTTTTATGCTAGACTTCAATGCAGAGTGACAATAAATTGATTTATTGGGGATCATCAACTCCAAGTATATATATTTAGCTCTATTATCAGCCATTTGGGAATGAGCATTATCGTATTACGAGTGGGACGCTTTGCAGTTTAAAACCACGTGGTTGAAGTAACTCAATCCAGAAGTACTTCATGTGTTTTGAGATTTACCAGTGGGAATCTGGAGTTGTTTAATTACTGAACTGGTGTTTAACAGTAATAAGATTGTACAATATGAATGGAACACCAATTCGAGTCTTTATATGTTGGATACGTAAATATGTTTAAACAAGTGACATCATCTTAGGTATAAATAAAATTGCATACGATACTCTTCAGTTAGCTTTTTTATTTACCTTTCCATACTGAATATCATTTGTTTTGCTGTGAATGCTTTCACCAGCTGATATTAGAAAGCTTTGTCCGAGAGAACTTCCACACCCTGAACCCAACTTATTGCTTTCAATAGCAATTCTTTACAGTGTCAGCTTTTTAATATAGGTAAGTTGATTACTTTTTATTTGCTAATGTTTTATAATACTTTGAACAAAAATCAAGATAACTGTACCCCGTTGCAAATGTAATTGTTCTCTGGAGTGTCATATTTTGTTTCGAGCTCTAATCCGATTACTTGGTTGGATATTAAACACGGAGGACTTTACAGTTGTTAGAGATATTGTCTATTACTTCACATCAGTACACCCCTATTACAATTTGTGACATACTTGATGCACTATATCTGCAGTGCAGCATAACACAATGGAAGTAATTTTTTTTTTTTTGTTAAAGCAGTCTCCATATTGTTCACAATGTATCCACATTTGTGAGGTTTAATATTTTGTAAAACAAAAGTAAATGTTATCACAGAACAGGTGCTGTTGCTAATGTAAACAATAAAAAAATGTAAAGCAATGTTATTAAGATGTGTATTAAGCACTGTGAACATAGGGCATTTGTATTTGAGTAACAATTGAGCACACACTGAGGTACACTAGTGTAAGGGCCAAAATTTGCAGTGTAACTACCCATCCGACACAAAACAGCAAATAAATTACTCTTTTCTGTACTTGGTTGCTCTGTACTTTCACTGCTGTGACATATGCGAGAACGACAAACTTTGTCCTTACACCGTAGCACCTCTTGTAAAAGACAAACATAGCCTGCATGAGCACACAAGTTCAACTGCCAAGACTTTCAAACTGACATGCGGAAACAACGAACGCTGGGCAGTTGTACGACTTACGCTGCTCATCAGCTACATAACGATGAAACATTCCATGTGAGAGAAGAGTTTTCACGAAATCACCTCCAAAACAAATAAGAAAATACACTTACACTTAGGATATCTGCTCCAACCCTATTACTTCCCCTTATCAACTGTTACATCAAAATACAAATTAAACACAACTAATATTATTTATAATTAGTTGACCACAACTGGTGCAAGGATGTGAATGGAAAAGGAATCAAAGAGATTCAATGCGGCACCATGTAGTACAGCAGATCAGCTTAATGTTTTGCTCTGACCAGAAGAATGGTAAATCCTGTTTGTTACCTAGATCAACTGTGCACTTAGTATGAGGGTATTTCAGAAAGCTAGACCCAGTAATAAATATATATATATTATTATATCCAAAACTATTATGTTAGTTCACTCTTCTACATGAACACCCCCAGAATTGAGGCATATAAGGTCTCTGCCAGCAAGCTCAGCTAGTTCTCCATAGTCGATTTGAGCTCGTCGTCTATGAATCTCTGCGAGACGATGCATTTCTCGAGGTGAAGAAACGAATTAAAGTTGACCCCAGAGACTACCATTTCTTTCTTCACCTTAAAAACTTTCCAGCCTCTTAGAACTTCCCAGACAACAAATGCAAATAAACAGTGGAGAACTGACTGAGCTTACTGGCAGAGAGCTTTTATGATGACTGATGACTGGATATGATGAGACTCAATTCCAGGCATGATTATGCTGAAAAGTTAACTAATATAAAAGTTAAGTCTAGGCTACAATAAATAGTTTTTGAGATATTACTTTTTTCACTGACCAAACAACTATCGCATAATGCAAAGTGTATAGTCGGCAAAACTTTCAAATCCACAGTATTGTCATATTATTCCAATACTCTGTTATATGGTGTATTGTTTTATGTTGGGAATAGTCAATTATTTAATAATTATGATGCAGATAATGTATGATTGAACATACACACACAAAAAAACTACCCCTTGTTATGAAATGAGCCCACAAATTCTTGGTCTGGAGTTCGGCATGCTGAGCACACCACGTAGTTGGCCAGCATACATTACTATATTTGCCTCGCTAGTTGTTTCATCTGTGGTACAGACAGGTTGGCCTAGTGGTTAGAGTGCTCGCCTTCTGATCGGGAGGTCCCGGGTTCAAATCCCGGGGCCGGCTCCTAGCCCTGGGTAAAAAGGGCTATCCTACGAGTCTGCCTGAGAAGCACTCCACACTAAGGTATGATCATAGGCGGGTCCCATCGATAAGTGTTCGATGTAAAAGATCCCACCTCCGGGATTCACTTATCCTGAAGCGTCATTACGACGCGAACGGGGTCTCCATTAGACCTGAGACGTCATAACAGTGGGACCATTATCCAATAGCAATCATCTGTGGTCACCTTAAAGTGCTTATGCATATATTTTTCTTAGCTGAAACCTGGAACAATACAATGTGATGCCAATTTTCTACATGTATTTCACAATACTGTATGTGGTATGTAGTACTATTAACATGTAACTGCACACCTCATCATTCATTCAGAAGAGACACTGAATTTTCAAACAGCAGAGACTGGCCATTTCTTCCATCAAATTATTAAATGTGGATGTTGACGATTTGAATTTCGGGAATAGTAAAGTGACTCACAATACTGAATTTTCTCCAGAAAAGTATATGACATTAACGTAAAACTTCATTACTGTACACTGTCCTTTGTTAAATGACACGCCTTTTCTTCATATATACCAATCATGGATAGTTGATATCCAAATATATCATTGATTTGGTTCCACGTTCATTTAGAAGGGTTCCTTGTGAAAAGCATTTTAGAGTTTTGCCCTTATGAAGTTAAATGAGCGTATGGAAATAGTCACACATATGATTCTTTCCCTATACAGCCCTGAGAAACTTGATTTTGTTTGGCAATAACAAAAAGTAAATTTTGTGGTCTATGTAAAATTCGATATTACGAAGCCTTCCACAGGCTAACCACAATTGATGTACTTTACAATAAAAACCAACACTTCTTAACAAGTCCCCTTTACTCTGCGATATATTTAAAATGAATTTTATATTGAAACCAACAATCAAGTTAAAGCGAAGTCTTGTGAAATGTTTCATTATGAATTGAAAACAAAGAATTTTTTCAAAACAGAACATTTTAGATATCAAATATGCAAGCAATCAAGAAAATTTACCAAAATTTAACATGGCAACACATTGTATCTTCCTCGAGGGTAACGTCCATCACCTGTTCCAGCCAATGGATATGCTGTTGTTTGGAGAACTCTAAATAATACAACAGCAAACAACAAACACCAGTCAAACTTTAATGGCAAATTACAGTGTTAAACAAATGTATATCAAGATTCTTGCTGAGGGCTCATTCTTTAATCACACAGGAAATACCTAACCTCCAAGATTTTGCCATCTCACATTGCACAAAGCTGTATGTGGGCAGTCTAGATGGTTTCCAGATACCTGTTGTTCTTAGCAAGTAGCAATACTAGCCTGTCATCTTACAAGACATTGTGATGGAAAGTTTGGAGGACTGTGTTGGAAGTAAGAGGTAAAGATTTGGTCATTATATTACAAAAAGTACTGGAACAATTGACTTTGTTGGTTTTCTAAATACATTTATATCATTGCATATGCAATTAAAAGGCAGAAACACACATATAAATTACTTTTTTGAGAGGATATTAAATCTGGGATGTTTCTAAATAGGATATTTTGTATAAAAAAAAAGTGTTACGGCTAATTAGTCCATATCTGTAAACGGTAGTCACTAAACAAATTTAAATTCTGCCGAAAACTGGAATATGAGACCTAAGGTGTTAGCAAATTGTTTGTAATATCTTGTACATCAGTCAACATTTGGCATTATGTGTTAAGGATGTTTTATTTCAATTTATTTTATTTCATAAAATGCTCACAAATCCTTTAATTGTTGTACAAGGAAAAAATATTAGTTATTCAGAAGGCAAAAATGAACTGATTTGTAGATACATTTCAATGTGAAGAACTTTGATCAACAAACTTGTATTATATTAAATTATGTCGGAAACTGGAACAGGTTTGCATGTTATTTAAGAAAAAAGACTATTTACCTTGTTCCTGGTGTTGTGTAGAAATCACGATATTTCACCCAGTGTCTCCTTCTAGGCATCTTCAGGTGTTGACATTTTGTTTCTTGACCTTTACATGTTCGCCGTGGCTGTACATGAATCTGTCGGCTGAGGAACTGTCATTGCGATTTAAAATTTAAAAAACTGAAAAAACGACATGTCACAAACTTGTTAAAATCTAAGGAGCCCCTTAATATTGTGGAAGCCCAATGGCTTCTACTGTCGGGCCCCTTAGATTTTAACAAGTTTGTGACATGTCGTTTTTTCAGTTTTTTAAATTTTAGATCGCAATGACAGTTCCTCAGCCGGCAGATTCATGTACAGCCACGGCGAACATGTAAAGGTCAAGAAACAAAATGTCAACACCTGAAGATGCCTAGAAGGAGACACTAGGCGAAATATCGTGATTTCTACACAACACCAGGAACAAGGTAAATTGTCTTTTTTCTTAAATAATAAACTTGTATTACTTTTAACAGAAGATGCTGCTCTAGAGTGAATAATGTTTTGCTATGTGTGATTCAATATAAAAATTAAAGTCAATACTAACTTCAAAGTAATTTTTATAAATGACTGTGTCTGGTTAAAGAATTTATTAAACTTAGACAGTACACAAACACAAAGAATTTAACATCTTTGACATTAATACTGGCAACCTTCTGAACTAAATAAAATTTAACAGTCCCAGTATTTTTGGTAATATAGTGTATGTCTGCACAGGTGCTACCTTTTGACAGTAAAACTGTCTGCAGTGATATCTGACTGGGTCCTCTTCACCTGACAAGTGATATTCATTCATCTTGCAGTGCACAAGACCAATGCATTAACAACTACTGAATGCAACAGCTCAAATTTATTTTCATCCATATTAAAAACATGCTACCACAAAGTGAGACCAGAAAGTAACTTTAAAAAGATCCAAATTTCAGAGTCTTTGTTTTCCCAAGTTCTTTGCACATGAAACCGTCACTGTGTACTCATTGGGAAACATTGAAATGCAACTGCGTAGGTCTGGATCAGAATGAAGAATTTAGTTTACTATAAAAATCAGTATTACGTGTTTAATAACTACATGAACATCTTATTTGGATTAACTAGAGTAAAAGGTATTACACTGCCTGAACAACACAGTCACCACTAACGTCTGACAGCACAGGCTTTAGAAAGCTACTTTATAATCCATCCTATATATTTTATCACATCAAAGTTTGCAGAACTACTGAAATAATTAACTTTGAACACTAAAGCCAAAACTATCCACTTGTAGAGAAATTAAGAATCGCTGTACAAGCTACCCAGGCAGAAACAATGCTACAAATTTGGTAATTTTGTGAATACTTGATATCAATTAAGTTTGCTTAGTGTCTGTAGAATGCGCTGTCAACATGTCGTAGTACAATAGAAAACAAAGGTACTGTGCCATTTGACAAAAGTATTTTCAAATGAAAACACTCCACGAGATGCAATCAATTAAATGTTTTTAAGAATGTCCATTGCTCACCTAACACGGTTAGTAATAGTTATAACATTCTGAGCGAGGGTACCAAAAGTTTTCTTATTTTGCATATGTGGCTTGTGCAGTAATTCTTAACAAAATTTTAAAGCAGTATTTTATATGTTGCATTATTGACACAGTAGAAACTTATTTTATACATCATAACATATCTTGATCTCAAAAAATATGTTTATATGGTACTCCTATATAATCATTAATTGCGTACACATAATTTAATTACCGTACAATATCACAAGAAAATAAGTGGTTAAATACTTACGAGCAGCTAAGGTTTTACTAGTTTCTGGTCCAAATTTTTGAATACANGCAACTCCAAAAAGCTGAATCATCCAACAAAAATTATATTGCAGATCTCTGATGAACACACATCCCACTAGCTGTAAAATAGTTTTCAGTGCTATGACACCAACGTTGTAGCCAAGGAGCATATTCCACCTTATAAAAAAAAATAAAATTGTAAGGACACACAAGACTAACATAAAACTCTAAAGAGACACTTTTACCCTACCAGCGCAATATGGTTTCTCGTGGCCGAAGGTAAAAATCGTTTCCTTGCCATAAGAAAAGGAAGGCACCCACTAGATAACCAATAGCAAATACATTCACTCTGTTAGTGCCTGCAAGGAAGACTATGGCCAGGGTCAACCAGAAAAACGATGAGAAAATGGAGCGCTTGAAGAAATCCAAGTAAGACCTACACAGGGTGAAAAAGAAGGCAAATAACTCAGGTGTGGTTCCCTAGGATTCATCAAACACAAATATTTTTCTCATTTGTTCCATTCAGTTACCTCACATGTGTAATAAAGTCTGGTACAGGGTTGTTAGGCACTTCATCATCAGCTGTTAAAGGAATTTCAGCATTGCTTCCTCCGAGATAATTCTCACTCGCAGACGAAAATTCTATTTTGAAAACTAATTTTTGTTGACAGCACATCAAAAGCAGGACAAAATCCCCTGTAAAAGGAGAAATCACATATTAGATGTAAGAAAAATTTGGAATGCACAGTGGGAGAATAAAGGATCTCAGTGTAACAACCAATCATATTTGCTGAGTTTTATATCACTTGGAAAGTGCAAACAAAGCACTATATATTTTGGTCAGACTCAGCAACATGTTCATTCTGTGGCACTGAAAAGGGTTTGATTACCACACCAGTTTATGCAAGAATCAGCTAGTTTAATTTAATGTTTTCTGTACAGTTAAAAATATGTACTAAAAACATTTATTAGAACAACGGCACTGTTAAACACTAAACTTAGTTTTAATTTTAAGTTCTTGCACAAACTAGAATAGGTTAGCTGTACCATAAGAATATGGCAATATACTCGGTATTTCTACTATCGGGTGCCATAACAATTTCTATTATTAAATTTTAACATTTGCAGTGATACACTTGCTGCACCAGCGATACACTTGTAGCACTGAATGCTACACTTGGTGCTGTAGCTTGTACTTGCTACCCTGCAACACAATAAAAACTTTATCAGCACTACTGTTGTTTTAATTGCACCCTCTTGCCAATTATCATAAGTTTTAGGTTCAGATTTAATATTATTGGACTCCGTGGTATGCTAGCAGTGCACAGGTAGGTACGAAATAAGGACTGTAAATGACAACTGATGAATTTAAAAGCAGGTATAGCTATTTTATTAATTCACTTGAAATGAAATAACATATGAAGATAATGGAGTCATTCTTATCAAATAGATCACAATATGTTCAAGTAGCAGAAAAGAAATCTGAATATCTTGAGATAAGGATGGGTGTGCCACAAGGGTCTGTCCTGGGCCCACTTCTTTTCTGAATGGCGATAAATGATCTACCAGTGAATTTATCGACAACAATGATTTTATATGCAGATGACATTACTTTAATTATAATTACAAGTCATCATGATCACAACGTGGCTGAAGAGATGGCGGATTCTGGTTTACAGGACGCTAGTGATTGATTTACCAGTAACGAGCTAATATTAAATCATAATAAAACTGAGTTTTTGTGTTGTACAATGAAAGCTAGAAAAGACTGTACACATCTTACACAGTGTTAAGTTTTTGGGCATATTTTTGGACTCTAAAATGAGTTGGGAATCTCATATAAATAATGTTTGTAAAAAATTATCGTCATCTTTGTTTTTGCTTAGAAAACCTAAGAATATTTTGTCGTATGATGTTTTGTTGTCTGCTTATTATGCACTTTTTCATTCACAAGGGAATTATGGCTTGGTTATTTGGGAGCCTCAAAACATGTAGGCTGTTAGGCTAATAACTGCATCTGGGCATTTAGATCATTGCAAACCTCTCTTTGCTTCGTGTCAGAACTTAACTGTTTGTGCTTTGTATGTGTACCTGATACTATGAAAAGCAAAATTAAACTTGTATAATTTTAAGACTCGTAGCAATATACACAATTATTGTACAAGATATTATGAAAGACTGGATATTGAGCAAACTAGGTTGAGAGCAAGTGACAAATTACCTCATAATATGAGTATTGCCTGGATTAATAAATTGCCACTGCAGGCACGGTTATGTAATGAAAAAAGATTTAAAAGTGTATTACATGAGTGGTTGATATGTAACCCTCTCTATAGAGTAGAGGATTTTTTTACTATGATTTGAATTTTCTTCTGTTTTAGGTCTTGACTATGTACCCTTTTTGTATTCCTTGTAATATTTGTATGGGTAATAAAGTTTTCTTATTCTTATTCATGTACATACCTCTTTTCAGATCCCAAGCACATACACACACACTAAAACACTCGCATAAGTTGAAACAAAATCGCAGTAAGAGTTTGCAGAAATAATGCTTACCAACAAGTTTATACGTTTCTGGTGGGTCCACATAATCTGGTAAAAACAGCCACTCTCGTAAAGGTTTTATCCGGTCTCCATATGCCCAAGGATATTCTGAAATAGAAATACATAAAAAATTACAATGATTGTAACTTAACCTTTTGGAAAAAAAAAAAATTAATAAGTTCCTTAAAATGGTGCTACCATGTGGTCCTTACAACACTACATTGTAACATGGTACACAATTGTTAGAGATCCTAGATTTAAGTGAAACAAGTAATTACAAAAGTCTATCTAATTTGCCAAGNCTGTCGTCAAGATGAAAAGCTGAACCAAATCTTGAAAAGAAAATACAATTGTTAAAAACAGGTTCAAAGTGACACACCTATCTGCTGCTGCTTAACTGCGAACAAATGCTTGGTCCAACACAAAGGAGAGCATTTTATAAGGTTGGAGTGTAGTACATATAAAGTACATTTATGTGCAAAGGCATTTTGGTCGATAAACATTTGCTGACACTTATACTGATGTTACAATGAGTGATTGATTATACAAAGATTTTATAAATAACTGGAATACATGGCTGCCCTCGTTCTATTCACGTTAATACTATTTTTATATATTTCATACTATTCGTTGAATAATATCTTTGACTAGTTATTTTCTTAATGCAACATTCTTGGATCATCTAAACAGAAATTAAAATACCTCAATTCTTAAATTTTTGGACTACATCTACGTCTACATCTTGCGCCGCAATCAACTTTAAGTCTTTGGCAGGGGGTGCAATGCACCAACTCGTAAACGATTCCATTCCCGAATTGCCCGAGGAAAAAAAGACCACAAATACTTCCCTAATCTTATTTGCGTGATCGTTTCTACCTACATACGTAGCCGTTTGCAGTACGTGTTCGCAGTTTAAAGACAATTGACCCCGAATGATTTGTTTAAACCTTTTCATCCTATTTTCGTGGCGATTTTCAGCTACTGAAACCCAATTTAGTTGTTCCAAAATTTCAGATACACTATCTAATCTATCTTAATGATTCAACACAAACCTTTCTGCCCTACGCTGTACCCCTTCAATGGAGTTTATTAAACCTACTTGGCGACGGTCCCAATGGTTTCATCCATAAGTGTTGTTCTAGCCAACTTGTGCATGAAAGAAACAGAAAATTGCAAACTCGAAACTTCAAAAGCCCATTTTTCAAAAGGAAAATGACATCATTACTGATATACCAGATAACAAAGTAGAATTTTTAAGACATTTAATTAAAATCCTCCCACCCCAGATTACAGTTGAAGAACAGAATGGCAAGCAGTCACGTTTCGTGGACATGTTCATTACCATAAATGAGAACAAACTTGAATTTGATTTGAAGAGAAACCCTACTCGGACAGGACAATATTTTAATTTTGAATCTCACAATCCACTAAAACATAAATAGCAGTAATAAAAAATCTGAAACGGAGAGCACCCAACATCCAATCTTAGTCAAACGTCAAAAACTGCAAGAATAGAACATACACTAAAACTAAAACAAAATAATTATCTGAAACCCATTTCTTTATGGTAACAAAGCAATATAAAAAAAAATCATACCACTACAACCTGCAGTATTCCCTGCATAAATGGTACATCTGACAATATAGGACGAATTTTAAACAAATGTAAGATCAAAATTGTATATAAACCCATTAGAAAGACCAATACTAAAGAAATCCAGTGTAGTGTATGAAATAGAATGTAAAACTTGTTCCAATAAATACATAGGTCAAACCTCATAATGAGTTCAAGATCGGATGAGTCAACACAAAAGAGCAGTTAAACTAGGCACAATAGATGAAAACACTATAGCACAACACGGCCAATTTGATTTCAAATTTAGAAACTAACTGGTCAAAGAGATTACTCTAAGAATCATGTGAAATATACACAAATAGATATAATTTTAACAGAATAGAGGACAGCCAGCTATTTCCAGATAATGATAAAATTATTGTATAATCAATCATTGTAACCTCAGTATAAGTGTTAGCAAATGCTTATCCATCAAAACTCCTTTGCACATAACTGTACTTTATACTTACAATACTTCCAACCTGCATCTTGTTTTTAAAAATTCCATTTTCTTTTCTAGACTGAGTTCAGCTTTTAATTTGACAACAGCCTTGGCTTGCGTTATTATTAAACCGAAGGTATTCTCACTAAAAATATTTTCTCAAAATGTGTTGCTTTTTGTATTCATTTTGTAAGCCAAATTGTAATTTTGGAATCTGTATTTTTCGTGTCTGAAAAAGGACTGATTAAATCCGAAACGTTTACGCATGTTTGTTTGAGTTTCTACAATCCTTAGTCCTGATACCCGAATCATCTACTCACATTCAACACAGTGTTCTCGTTTTTCTTGAAGCTGTGCCATCAGAAACAAATATATTTGGATTTTAAAGTTGTAATGACCTCGTTTCCTAGGTTGAATTTTTTGCTAATTATTTTGGATTTGCTTCATTTTGATACTCATTAACTTCTTAATTTTCTATAGCAAAAAACAGGCAGCATTCATTATTTA
>KZ869612.1:65550-80093 GCA_003456935.1 Machilis hrabei | reverse complement strand
ACAGTTTTCTCCAAAATTGGCGAATTCACCAAATTACACACATTAGATGTTAATTAGTTTTATACATTTTTACACCAAAATACACACAACGCTATGTTCTATGCCTCTAACTGATTACTTTCCCGGATTTGTTCAACATAACACAGAAATTAAGCTATTTGTTCTCCGGGAGCATGGTTTTGGGCCTGGCGGTATCCAACAGCCTTAATAAAAAATATGCATGTAGTCCTAATAAACAATCAAATTTAAATTCATCATATCATCGCATCCTGTAATAATCCTCATTCTATCCATCTCTGCGAGGGCGTCGTTGTTGTAGGTTTTTTTTGCCGGTTAATTTCGAGCAATCCAGTTCCTCGATTCGTAATCCATCAAGAGATGTAACTCTGCTAAGGCTGACGTAGGCTTGACCTTCAGCAAACAGTTTTGATCCGAGATAGACTACGGCATGATCCACAGTGCTACCTTGCATCTTTTGTACTGTCGAAGCCCATGAAAGAATTAGTGGCAGCATACGGCGCTCAGAAGTTCCATAGCTGAACATGGCAGGAAACTAGATCACTTTTGGCTCGATTTTATGAATGCCATCCCGACCGAAATCCATGAGGACTGATGGTAGATCTTGTTCGTACAGCTGAGCTCGGCGGAAATGTGGCCATATGATTTCGGTTATGGTTCCCATGGCTCCGTTAACAAGACCTTTGGTTAAGTCGATGTTGGATCTTAGCATGAATTTTGCTCCAATGAAAAGTTCGATTTCTTTGGGTAAACCTCCGGTCTTGTTGATGTCTTTTTGAATAATGGCATCAATCGTCGTATTATCGTCGAGTCTCCTCGTTGCATCTTGTGCTTTGATCTTGAAAATGTCAGTGTTGTTTTTTTTCTGAAAAACTGAAGTACTCTTCGATTGTGATCGTCAACTTGTTTGTTCGTCGGGTAGATTTTCAAAGCTTTCTCAACGAATGTGGTGTTCTTGCTTAGTCTCGAGGGCTACCTCTGCTGCACGATGTTGTGAGATGCGCTGCCGTTCGTTTTCCAGGTGAACTGCACGTTCTTGAGGAGTCTCGAGATTTTTCACAATTGCTCGATGTTGAGTAATGTACTGACGCTTATTTTCTAAATGAGTTTCTTTTTCTTGTGACTTAGCTGCTCTAACTTGTGAAATGTACTCCCTCATAGAGTATAATCTAGCTTCACGTCCTTGAGATGTTTCATTAGGGCGAACTTGTGAAATGTATTGCCTCATTTTGTCCAATCAAACTTCTCGTTCTTGAGTTGTTTCAACTGCTCGATGTTGCGTTTGCGTTCTTTTATCAAGTGTAAGGACTCTGGACTATTTTTGAGTTTTTAAGACTGATTTCCTCATTGAGTTAAGTTTGATTATTATTTTGGTGATATTTTAATGCCAAAAATAAAGTAATTTTTCTTTAGTATTTTCTGGGGAATAATACGGAGAAACGCGTACTATTTAGTCCTATCGCGGGCAAGCTGAGAGTCGGGTTAGTAACAATCTCAGTTTTGCATTAGTCAAAAATATCGTTCAGCCAATCACGGGAGGACAAGTGGTCAGAACAGCGAAATGAGGTTGACTGGCCTACGCGACGACGTTCATCAACTCAACCGGAAGTCGTGGACAAAAAGGAGTAAACGCCGAGCAGGAAACGGTCGATGCAAAGCTGAAGGACTTAACGAAAAACAGACAATGAATTGTTGGGACACGAAAATGACAGTACAAATTGTAACAGAATAATGGAGAAAATTGTAGTGCGCCTAAATTAGTACCTGGATTTATCTACAGATCAAAACAGTGACTATTTCAAGGAAGCACAAACTTAGGGCAGTTTTGGAGGGTGCCCAAGGAGGTATAATAGTCGAAGACCGTACCAAGATGTGGAACACAGTGAACCGGAAGGAGAGGTTGGCACAAAGGCGAGAAACGAAAGGGACTGAGGAACATGCAGGCAAGAGAAAATGATCGAAAAGAGTGTGACTACGCTAGTTTTAGTGAATTGAAGTACACCAAATATTGCAGGAAGATGTTAGTGATACATTTCACCAAGTAAGAAAACGGGCCTATGAATGATTAGGCCAGTGTGCAGAGACAAAACTGTGATGCCACACAGAGCGATAAATTGCATGGTTAGCAAGATATGGTAATTACACGTGGTCCCAAAAGCGTGTGTGTAACTAGAATGGCAGTGTTATCCTACAGAGACTGAACGTGAATTCGAATACCACAGACGAACCTGTAAGTGAAGGAAGGAAGTCCATGCAGTCCGAGAGGTGTCCACCCTGTCCTGAAGTGATTGGCTGATGGAATTAATATATGGAACAAGAGGAAACGGTACAAAAATACAGTCCTACTATGGTAACGACCTGGAGTGATGACTAGGCAAGTCTGAGCACGTGGCGAACATGTATTTTGGAGTGGACGGACCTAGGCAGAATATTTACAAGGTACGAATATATATTGTATCACATAAAATATGTGTTTAATTAAATTAACTAAACCTGTGAAATTTATAGAATAAGTCGGTGTGTTGGTCAAACCAGTTGCTGGACCGAGTTAATAGGCCTAATATTAAGCGGAATAGCCCGGTATGTACATTTCTACACACGGCTACTAAATATGGAATTGTTATTATGAGTGCCGTGAGTACACAGTGTACAGAAATAAACCTGCGGTAAATTGCAGGATAGGCCGAGTTGTGTGAATGTATAGAATATAACAACTCCATATTTCCGTAGGAGCTAACACAAACATATACACAAGTGTAAGGGTTACTTAACCACAACTGGTTTGCATGATAGACATAAGATTATTTTAAATATTAAAAGTAGGCTACACATGGTTGGCCCAGTTAAGATGCATGGTTCAGAGTAACTTCTTACCGTGTTGGTCGACTCGGGCCCGAACCCATGGCCAGAATAGTTAAGAGTCAGCCGGTGCATATTTTGGAGGGCGACAACACGGAATACCTACTGACCGGAAGGTTAGCGTAACCAGCAGGTCAGTAGAAGGTCTTCCTACGGGGAAATATATCTGTGAATATTGGGTTATGGTCTTAAGCAACACGATATCATCAACACAAGAGGTATAGCATACGTATGACCTCAGTGGTGGTGCGTATTTATGTATAAGTGTATCAAATGGCACACTGAGCGGCTAGCAGGCTACTGTAGGGTAACGTCACAGTACGGTAAGGTCACGAACCATATACCCAAACAAAAGAACAAAACTAAGCAAAATTCTCCCCGAAAGATGACACATATGAAATGCACATTTTTTTGTCGTCTCATTTACACGGAACCGAGAAAGTCGCTGACTCTCTTTGTCCAAGTGTGGATCATGCTGATCCACCTTAGCTCTCTTCGCGAGATTATCTTCATGAAACTTCTTAGCCTTGTACTGCTGACGTGCTTTCTCCAAACGTCTCTTACGTTGGGTTGCTGTTTCTCTTCTCATTGTTGGTCTTCGAATCTGATGAAATCTGAAATTTTCTGGTGCAGATCAGTGTCGCGTGATACAAAAATATCTCCGTCAATTTGAGGGCTGCTACGCTGGGTGAACAACAGTAAGATTAATTAAAATCTCGCTCATAAACAAAAGGAAATGTTTCTACTCTATTTGTAATTATGTCAACTTAAGCAGGGTATAATACAAAAGCTGAAAAAGTAATTAAAACATTTATGTTTGAATGATTGACTTTAAGCATATAAAAACAAAATACGTACGTACGTGTTAGTGAATTTAAGAAAAGCATGTAATAATAAATAAAACACATGTAATTTTAGTGAATTAACCCCCATATATGACCCCGGCATATGCGACATGGATGTCCGAGAATCAATATTATAATGGAACCCGAGGTGAGCTTTTGGGCTAAATTTCAGCCCTCTACGACATCGGGAAGTGGGTTAAGTTAATTTTGCAAGATTTGAAAAATATCAGTACAAACATACATACGTTTATAAAAACACACATTTGCACATGTAAACACACATACAACATCTTTGATTTACTTTAAGCATATAAAAAACAAAATATGTACGTACGTGTTAGTGAAATAAAGAAAAGTATGTAAAAATACAATCAAGCAAATTGAAACACACCTTAAATTATTGATGCAGAACCGAATCCTAAAGAATTAGCCAACAAATTCAATATATATTTTGCAAATGTAGGAAAGAAAATAGCTGATACCATACAAAATTACCCATCATATTCTGATAAAGATAGAATTAAAAATATACAAGCAAATAACAAAAGCATGTATCTAAAACCAATACAATATATAGAAATGAGGAATCATATAAATGACCTAAAGAATTCCTCTGCACCAGGACGTGACAACATAACAAATAAAATCTTAAAAAAACATCTCTCAGCATATAGCCCCTCCACTGACATTCATCTGCAATCTGAGTATAAGCACAGGCATATTACCGGAAACATTCAAAACATCCATAGTAACACCCATACACAAAAAAGGAAGCAAAAGAGAAATCGAAAATTATAGACCTATCTCACTGACAACATCGTGTTCCAAAATACTAGAAAAATGTATGAAGAAACGTATCACAGACTTCTTAGAAAAAAAAAACTACCTATCACCCAATCAATACTGGTTAAGGGGAAACACTGGAACACAAGACGCTATTGCTACCCTCACAAAACAAATATACAGTGCAGTGGATAAAAAACTCAAATCTATTTCTATATTTATGGACCTTTCCAAAGCATTTGATACTGTATCACATGATATCCTTCTAGAAAAACTAGAAAATGCAGGAATAAGAGGAATATGTCTCCAGTGGTTTCGAACATACCTACTAGACAGAATACAATGCGTCAAGATAAACAACATTGCAAGCGACCCATGTGCTACAAACTGGGGTATACCCCAAGGCATGGTCCTATCACCCATACTATTTATCATATTTGTTAACGATATATACAACATTCCAATAAACGGACAATTAATATCGTATGCGGATGGTACAGTACTATTAATAACCTCTAACACCTAGGAAAAGGTTGAGGAAATATCGACAAAGGATATGCAAAAAGTAAAACAATGGCTAAATGGAAATCTTCTATTCCTTAACCACACGAAAACAAAATTCATAAACTTCTCTGCCAATTCCTCAACACAATCATACCTCCAACATCTCAATATACACAATAAAACCTGTCTACGCAAAAATACAGAACATTTATTAANATGTAAATGCGATACAATAGAATTGACAAACACCATCAGCTACTTAGGTATTATAATAGACCAGAATTTGAAATGGGAACCACACATAAAACACCTAGTAACTTAAGTCCGCAAACTTATATACAAATTTGTAGAAATGAAAAATATATTAAACATAAAATTGTTAAGAATGATATACCTCTCTTTAGTACAATCAATACTCCAATATGGAATAGTAGGATGGGGAGGTGTAAATAAAACTACACTAAAATCATTAACAATAATACAGCAAAAAATTATAAAAATCATACTGCAGAAGCCTATACGATATCCTAGTAAACTGATTTTCACATAATTAAAATAAGGAAGCTATACCCGACCAAAGTACTCTGCTTTACGTACAAAAATAAAGCGCTAAGACAACGCATTAAACACAGCCATGACACTAGACTGAAACAACAAAGTGTTACAACACCAAAAACTTACAAAACCATCGGACAAAGATATTTAATTTATTATAGGCCAAAACTTTATTCACTAATACCAGACGAAATTCAGAGCTCCCTCAACCACAAAACCAACAGATCAAAGATCAAGAAATGGGTAACAAACCTAGANGNNANAACCATAAAATCTATTCTACACTGAAAGAGAACATAACACACTAAATCCTAATAAACTATATATTTATAGAACACACAGACTTCCTCAAAATTCCGACACAAACATTTCATGTACCGCTTCCCCACACACAAGTTTATTTATGTGGAGAGGTTACGAATCAATTTCTTCTAGAACTACAACCCCATCAACATATACAACATTATTTACACTATATGTACCTTATTTAACATAGAACTAAGCTTAGTAATAAGCCATTTGCTATGTATAATGATAATCACGTAAAGAAGTATGTATATATATTTTAACTGTGTAACAATTATATATGTAAATAAAAAATAAATTGAATTATATTGAAATTGAAATCTCCAATAAGATATTAAAATAACATTAACAAAATTCAGCATTTGATGGTCGTTATTTTTAAACATTTTTTTATTAGTATTGCACTTTAACAAATGATTTAGAGTTTTAAACTACATTAGGATGTTAGACCCTACATTATTTTAAGCAGTGTTAAACACAAATAGAAACCCTGTAAATTGTCCTTCGAATGTTTAATACCTTTCAAAATTTAAAAATCAGTTGTGTTTTTTACGTGATGATGAAAGGAAAAATGATTTTTTGTCTCGAATAATCAAAATTGAGTTTTAAACATCAAGTGAAGAGATCAGGTATCTGAGTATATTCACAAAAACATGTATTCCTAACAAAAAATGTTTAGATTTATGATATTTTGAATTGTAATATTTCATCGTGGCCAGGTTCAGTTAGTTGAAAGAGCCAGTCATATTTCCACAATTTTAGTTCCTCCGGCACCAATTACAACTTTTTACGTTAATTGCCAGAATCAGTTGTTTGTAAAATCTCGTTTTCATTTGTATTTAATCAAATTACCAGTATATTTCAAAGAAATGTACACATTTGGACATATCCATCTTGTTTAATAAACCCACCAAGCGTAAATCGTTTCAACTTTGTGAAAAAACCAGCAGTTTTCACTTTCGTGAATATAAAAAGGATTGCAAGCTTCATAATGACAAAACCGAGTTCGTGCATATTACCTATGACTGACAAAGCAATACTAGCCACAAAAACGTTGGCTCTGTGTCACAGAAAAGTCATTGCAAACATCATAGATATTTTATAGCTTTGTGTTTAATTACCAAAGTAAACGAGTTAAAAAAATATAAAATATGAGAAAGTATGCATATGTGATACTATGATGGCAATGTTGAAATGTAAAATGATTAGGCAACACATTACTAACCAAAACGCACCATATTAGCTTATTAAGTTCTGATCTAGGTTTATAACTTAAGGATGAAACACATACCTTTCATATGACTAGTCCATGTTGGTATATATCAATATCTATGTTGATGTGAAACTTAAAACAAAAGGCTACTTAGGCCAGGGTGTCGGAACGGTACAGTACAACTGTACCGGAGTAGTATCAAACATACCGTACCGGTACGGTAGCGTTGCTCGGAACGGAACAAATACCGTAGTAAAAGGCTGGAGGGATTCTAGGTAAGAACGATTGCGGAGTAGTTGCAATAGGAGTAGAAGTGTCGGAACGGTACAGTACCAACTCTACCAGAGTTGTACCAAACATACCGTACTACGGTGACTAAACAAAGATGGTGTACCGAACGAGCTTTAGAGCGGTTCCCACTAATGATGATGCCACCTAGATGGCAGTGCGATACGCCATGAGATATCTATACTAGGGCAATGCAATAGTGTTTTCAAAGTTTCCTTTCACAAGATATCTGTATTTTGAGATTACAGTGTTATATAGTATATATAGTTATATAGTATAATCCATATACCGTATACAATTCCTTAGTGTCCGTCCGTCTGTCTGTCTGTCACCCTTAGTTTAAGGACTTTCCGGGGGAGTTGAGAACTGACAATTTCTACTCTGTGGTTTTCGGAGTTGTTGAGTCCGGGAAAAATAGTGAAATGTACGTACCGTTCCTCCTTTCATGTGAATCCATGTAGCAAAATTTAGAACAGGGACTTCCCGTAGGAATGAAGACCTACAAATTTGTACTCGGGATTATCGAGGTCACTGAGTCCGGAAAAAATAGTGAAATTTACGTACCTTTACGCCTATCATGTGAATCCATTATAACCACCCCACCTATTCCGACTTTGAAATAAAGCGGGTGTTAAACGCGCCACACGTGCCCTCTATGCACGCGTGTAGTACAAAAATGTCCCTAGGGTTAATGAATTCATCAAACCGTGAATGGAGAGAGAAATAGGTTTATTTAAACATATTTTTTATTTAATTTTAGGTTTATTTAACAACGTAGCATATAATTTACAAGCCCTTGCTTCAACACAGAGTACTAGTATACCAACAATAATAATACAATCTACTACCATCAGCTGTTGTGGTGTCTTTCAAATTCACAATGTTTGCACCGTTATGAGTGAAATAGTGCTCTCCGATATATAGGAACTAAATTCATTCCCACTGATTCCTCACTACGTCGCAGACATGTTCTAAGTATTGACTCTAACTCTCCCTTTTCCTAAGACTGTCGTAATTATCTTAATGAAGTTAGTTTGACTGCCCTAGGCCCCAAATCCTCCATATAGGACAATTCACTGGTCGTGGATTTCTTTGGCCACTAGATTCTCAGTCGGACACTTTATTGACGTTTGGGCTGCTTTGGCCCTCATGATCATCAGATGTCACGACTGAATGCAAAATATCAACTCAATAGCTCTCAACGGATTGTTTATATTTTGGCGCAGAAGTCAACACCATCCATATATCACCGTTTCCTCGAAATTCAGCATTTAACGGCGCCGATACCAAGCACCGTGAAATGCATAGAATTGGGAACCTAGGTTTCTCTACCCTAGCCACTAGATTCTCAGTCGGATACTTTATTGACGCTTGGGCTGCTCTGGTCCTCTGGATCATCAGATCTCACAACTGAATGCAAAATATCAACTCAATAGCTTTCAACGGAATGTTTATATTTCGGCGCAGAAGTCAGCACCATCCATATATCACCGTTTCATCCAAATTCAGCATTTAACGGCGCCGATGACAAACACCGTGAAATGCTTGCAATTGGGACCCTACGCGAACTCGGCCAACCAGTTTCATGGCTGACCCCCTAGCCTGTACTGGCTCCCCAATGGCATCGGAGAGTTTATATATGAAGTTGGCAGCCATCCACATGAGTTACCCACACAAACACCACATTTTTACGTATCCAAAATTCTGAACGCTGGTCCTACCCTCACATAAATTGCCTGTGGCCCTAAAACTACACGGCACACCCAACATGCTTCTGACATTGACAAAGTCCACTTCTGTCCATAAATTCTCACTATTTCCAGCTCTTCCTTCATGCTCAAAGCAAAGATCAGTGTTTTAATGGACTCCTAAAAGCCAACACTCCTTCCATCTTAAGGGCACAGCAAAAATGTCATTTAACACCCCTAACAAAAAGGGCATAAACCCATAACTTCGTTCACGTGTCAGAAACCTCTCATTTACTGNGAGAGAACGAAACATAAGTTTCTACCCACTGAGTGACGATGCCATTCAGAATTTATTTAATGATCAAACAATACATTACGCGCTCTCAACTTATAATAAAATCATGTACATAGACACGTGTCAGTGATGGATCAGAAGATGCACCACACCATGTAGCAAAATTTAGAACAGGGAATTCCCATAGGAATAAAGAGCTAAAAGTTTTTACAAGGGAGTTATCGAGGTCACTGAGTCCAGAAAAAAGTCAAATTTAAATAAATTTCACTATTTTTTCCGGACTTAGTGACCTCGATAAACTCCGAATACAAACTTTCAACTCTTAATTCCTACAGGAAATCCCTGTTGTAAATTTTGCTACATGGATTCACATGAAAGGCATAAATGTACGTAAATTACACTATATTTTCCAGACTCAGCAACCTCGATATCCCCCTTGTATAAACTTTCAGCTCTTCATTCCTACGGGAAGTCAGTGTTCCAAATTTTGCTACATGAATGCACACGAAAGGCGTAAATATACGTAAATTTCACTATTTTTCCCGGACTAAACGACCCCGAAAACCCCCGAGTATAAATTTTCAGCTGACAAATCATTAAACTAAGCGTGACAGACAGACGGACACTAGGCAATTACATATATCGATACCTCCTCAAATATTTGGGGATCGAGCCTATTGACCTTTATTTAGGCAAGTCAATGCCTTACTTCTTTAGGTTCGATATATCACACCATTGACCGATCGTCGATATCCCCTATTTCAAGCAGTAGTCGTCACCTTCTCATGGTTCGGTCGCTATACCGCAATAGTTGCAAGAGTGCAAACTATCGTATCGTGTGTGAATGTATCGGTAACTCTTTGACCGTGTCACACCACTACTGTGAGCGCTTCTTCCCTTGTCCGCTTTACATTGTTGCTTCTTTGATGCAATAACGAATTGGTTGTCGATTATTGAAATGGATTGAGCATATTCATTCCGTGACTGTACCATACCGCTTCCAACTACTCAGCGTTCTGAATTAGTGTTAAGATGGACGAATACACAGAAACGTTTTGCATTGGGCAACCATTTTCTTGATTTACAAAAAATGTTCTTTAGCTGACAGTACACAAATGTGTACATATTCTGTTTGGGTGTATATACGGTCATACATTCGTTAGCAAGTTTTCTTAACTTCAGCATTTCAACTTAAAACTATAACGTTTTATATTTAATGAAATTGATTTTTTTGAAAGAATATTCTACCATTACAGTAGATGAAACTCCTGAAAACATCCAGTTCTTATTGATACATTTCCGTGCCCTAAAAAGTTCAGCAGTCTATTTCAAACACGAATTTGGTTTCAGAGATTTTGCACTGATAGCTTACAAACTCTAAGCTTATATATTAAACATGTACTGTAAAATTGACGAATATACTCTTCTTTGGCAAACTCCTTGTCCATTTTTTATTTGAACAGTTATTTTTTATTTAGGTGTTTCGTTTTCGTTAAAAGTGATTTGGTAATGTTTCGGTAATTGTTTTGGATTTTGTACAAAATTTTATACACGCACTTAACTAGATACAATTTTATCTGGGAGTGCTATTTTTTTAAAAAATTACATATATTTGAATAATTTGCGGGAATCCAACTCCAAATTTTACAAAATTGATATTGAACTCTAGCAGAAATATAATTACATATTCCAGTAACGGTAATAACGTACTCAATAAAAAGTCAACTGCAGCCACTTAACTAACTATTTGTTCAATTTCAGTCGGCAATTCAGCATTCATGAAATGTATGTCACTACTCGGTTCCGAAACTGGGTAGAGTTGTCTTTCAATTTTTTTATAAAACCAATATCGGGATTAAGTACTTCTTTTGAAGGACCACCACCAAATCTTCTTCACAAGCATAATATAACATAGTGCACCACATAACAGCTATAATTAAATCAGTGAGATCATGTCTGTTGTAATAAGAAATTTAATTCATAAGTGAATCCAATTTCCTTTCTCAACAGATTTGACCTCACTGATTTAATTATAGCTGTTATGTGGTGTGAAGTATGTTTTATTGTGTTTGTGAAGGCAACTTGGTGGTCCTTCAAAAAAACTAACTACTTCCGATATTTTTTTTAGAGGGGGGGGGGGGGAGAATTGAAGATAATTCTACCTGATTTCGAAATTCAGAGTGCCCACTATGAATGCACTTACCCTTCTTGCTCGGTATTGCGTTACTCTCCAGCTTCCGGAGAAGGGCTTTGCTGTGATAACAACATATCTTTCAACAGCTATGGCAGCCAGCGTTGATATTGAAACTAATCCAAAACATCCCACACCGCCAGCATAGAGTTCACAACCTGCGAAAAATTGAAAACGTAGCTGTATTATTTCACACACATACAAATGTAGTATTAAAGTGTGTCAAGCAATCAAATGTAAAACTCTTAAAGCTAAACATTTTTTGTTGTATTCGAGCCTTAAATGATTTTAAGTTTGTTTGTTTGTCTTAGTATTTTTATCTATTCTAGGCTAGATACATAAGTAATTTGTATGTATGGCCAATGAGACTTGCATGTCAACTACAGTCCATGATAAAGATTTGGCACAAGGTTTCCTGAAATTCAACTTATATTTAAACTAAATAAAACTACGTATTCTTTATTTACTCTTATTATTCTACAGAACAATAAAATTTAACTTTCAAGATTAATGTGCAATTTTGTTTACTAAAATTCTTCTCACGTATGGTAATAACTTTGTCAGACAGAGAGTACAGTTTCGATGAGCATGGCCAAAACGTAGAGCATTTTTTGCTCATTGTTTTTTCGAGGGCACTTTATCCCGGTCAACTGTGTAAATGCTCACTTTTGAAACACATTTACTAAAAACCTGTAACAACAATGAGACTGCAAAAATTAGCTGTCAACCTTTAATATGTTTTTCATGTTTGTAAAGTAAAAAAATAAAAAGTTTGCCTTTAGTTAGCTCATAAAAAATTATCAAATCAATTAACTTGTTCAATATTTGTGTCAAATTTTTGTCAGTCAAGTGAAAGTTAAAATACTAATATTAACAATAGTAAATAGGATTTAAAATAGCCTGTGTTTCTATAGATTCAAACATATCATTCGTGTATATTTTAACCCGAAAAACGCATAATTGTCGTTTTGGGCCGTCGTTGCGGCAAAGATTTTTACGTCTGCTTCGTAGTGCCTCCGCAGGCATTCAAACAAAATGTTTCGCCCGACTGAGATGGCAAGCGATTAGGATTGAAATTTGTTGTACATTATTTTAGCGGCAGTCATTCTTAAAAACATGCGTGATTAGGCCTCTGATTAGGCTTCAATAACACATCTAAAATCAGAGCCGGCCCAAGCAAAACTGCCTGACGAACAATTTTGACTCTTGTTTTGAAAGTTAATATGGCACTGGTGCTGTACTGCTTACAGCTTGCATCTGGCACATTTGATTTCACGTTCCAATTTATGAGCCAAAACTAACAAACATGCGTCTGAAGGACTTGTATACTGAGGACCGAAAAATTATTCTGTTGAAAGTTCAGCGTTGTCTCTTACAAACGGATAAAAAATGTGATATATATATAATATTTAATAGTCATTTTGAAATATTATTTTGTAATATAGCCTTTGCATATTAAACATTTTGAAGTATCTGGATTCGAACCCGTGCTTATGTATGACAATTAGTAATTGCTATGGCTGAAAACCATTACCTATTATTTAAAATAAATAAACGATTAATAAATTCACAACCTTTTGCTACTTATTATTTGCAAGAAAAAACTCCAGCCTCTAAAAAGAATTGATGCCTCTGGATTTGAACCCGTAACTTCAGGTTTAGATCATTTTTATCCATTTGAAAACTTTTGGTGCTTAAGTCAACCTTGTTCTACTAAAAAATATTTCCGAGCTAATTTATTTCAGATAAATTGCATAAAAGCCTCCGTATTCAAAACCAGTGACGGTGAGAGCAAAGTAAATTACTACGAACTGATCTACTCAATATTCCCAAACGTTTAATAGTACAATAAATCTTCTATTGCTAATGCGTTTTTACATTTTGTTACACTTACTTTCAGATCTTGCTCCTTGCTATAAATAAAAAAAATTACTCTGGATTCGAACCCGTAACAATTAAATTTAAATCAATAACAATGGAATATTATATCCAAAATTTGTAAACAATTGGTGCAGAATAAATATTCTAAATCCACTATATTCCAAGATATTGGTCCCCTTTTAAAATCAATAAATTTCTTTTGTTAGGGTAGTACGAATGAATACAGAAGATTTTGGTAGATCACTGGATTTCCATGCACGAGAAAGGCTTCACATAAAAAGTAACATCTGACATCACGAAATCTTCAATAATCCAGCGAATTACAGTGATCCATCGAGATCCTCATGATCCTTCATTCTGCCATATGAAAACTACTGGATCTTTCACACCCGTGCTACATTGGACACGCAGAGCAATTTGCTTCTCCTCTGACGACAATGATAAGTTTTTCCACCATTTTTACATCAGTCTTTATATATAAATTCGCACGAATTAATTTTCACAAATTTTCCAGTGAAAAGGAAAAAAATATAATCGTTAGTTTTTAAATAATTTTTCTAAATAAATTTTCGACATCTTACCGATGTCGATTGTTTGTATCGAGAGAATCTCGAATATACTATCCTTTCTGTAGTACTTCCTAAGACATGCATGAATACTCTGCATTGTTCTGGCAGCTTACAATTTTCAAACATACAAATAGTTGTATAGATCCAAACCATTACTGAAGTATTGGATGACTGGAAGTACCAGCATGTTTTATGAACCTATTGCAGACGACGGGATATATCTCAGAGCAAACCGAAGGTTTGGAAATGCGTTTCTATTAACGAAGTTAACGTGATAAATTCATGATAAAATGTAAAACTACACCCTATTACGTATATTCACTGTCTACATTCTACTTTCTACTGCCCAGGCTATAATGAAAGGCAGTTTCCCGTTTCGTTAGAGATACGCATAATAGGACAGTTTTTTAGGAGTTAGTTTAAACAGCCACTTCTGGTGATTTCTGGGGAAAAATGCCAAAGTTACATAAAATCAAATTTTCATTTCGTTTTTGTATAAGATATACAGGGTGTTCGGAAATTCCCTTTACAAAATGATATGGTATGTT
>KZ869612.1:24639-41999 GCA_003456935.1 Machilis hrabei | reverse complement strand
TAAACTTTAATTACCATAACATCGCAACATTAGATGCATTATAAATAACAAACATTTTCGCAATAACTCAAGCAACATACAATATCAACAAAACATCTAACACCAAATATTTTTTTAATCGAACATAGCAACTTTTATATTAAATTACACATACATTACAACTTTGTACCAAGAACAAACCAACTCACGTAACAACATTTCTAAAATATCGTAATTTTTAAAAAAAACAATTTAATTTCGTAAATACAAATTTTCAAACTTTGAGTATCACTTTAAATATTTTCTAAATTTTATATTACAACTTATATTATCATAACCAAATCATCTACAAGACATTTCGTGGAACACAATTTAATATTTTACAAGAAAAATTATCATTTTCGAAAATATATATTTTCAAATTTTGACTTCGAATACAAAAATTCTAAATTTATACTTCAATATATTCTAACACAAACAAATTAATACCATTATTCGAATACAAAAATTCTAAATTTATACTTCAATATATTCTAACACAAACAAATTAATACCATTATTTATATAACATTAACAAAATAACAAAATTATTTATAATCTTAACACTATACTCATAAGTAAAACTTAAAATCGTCATTATTTTTTCTAAGATACTCATGTAACATATCGATGGAACCCCCGTACTACAATACACTGGAATCGTGTAGAAATAACAAAATCTACACAAGTGGTGGATATTATGTTAAAATTATTCTTGATAAATTAGTCATATTTTTAGAGTTGCGTATGACACAGTGAAGTCCCGGTAGATGATGAAAATGAAAATTGAGAAATTGGTATATAAATTATCTGTGACTCTGGGTTTTCGAAACTACCTCATCAAAGTAATAAACACCTAAAGATTATAATATCTTAAGGTAAACCCATATATTGGAGCTATCTTGTGTGTTTTTACATGTACTAAACCCCACTTTAAATTGCATTACTTGGCGTTTGAGTGAAGTACTCCTCACAACAATGTAGTTTCCAGAGCTCCAATCATCTGCATTTTTCGAGGAATTGGAGAGATCAATTTTTCTACACTTAACTGTCCATCTTTCATTCAGAAATTTGGGTAACACTAACGAGTGTGCTATTGCTAATCATGTTCATGTTACTTTCTTCTGTCAGCGATAGGCCTATAACAATAATATCTGTGACACCTACCAAATCAGTTTCTTGTGAAAAAATTAATAATTACAAAATTTGTCAACATCCAGCATTTTGATTTTCTGTTCATTATATTAACTTAACTCTTTACTTGAAACCACGTTTTCTCAAATAACACCAATATTATCCTTATTTTAGACTTATCGTATAGAACTTGGCTTACTGCATAAACTCTTATTTAAAAACTCTTGACAGTGCTTAGAACGAGTTAGCATTGATGTGGAGGCGCAGTCTAAGCTGTCCATCACTTCAAGCTCAGCACCAAACTGTTTGACGTTTACTATTGTGATAGTATAAAGACCAAAAAAATTAATTGAATGGTTGCAATCTTATTTACCGGGTAACTATAAGAAGCCTTGAAGGAAATCACTGTATGAGAAACTACACATATTATAATGGAATACATATTGTTGTTGCTGTAACAAAAATGCTGGGAGTTAGAATAATGTAACTTAATACACGTGATGGACATTATTTTCTTGAAAATAAACAAAGTCTTGTACTTAACAAAAACTTTTATATTGAACATACTTCTAAAATTCTTTAAGGACTTAGGTCAAACAAAACATGTCGCCGCCTAACTTCAAACTTTGTAGTTGCAAATAAAATCGACCGAAAGGAAACCGATGGTTTTGCAGATGAACGAAGGAGAATCACATTTTCTACGGATAAGTATTATAGAAACTATATTGCCTTGAATTTTTTTAAATTTTAAACAAGTACGTTGGAATTACAATCGTTACCCACAAAAGATGATTTTTCACCTAATTTCCTTTAAACTAGGTGTCAATCAGTTTAAAAGATTACGATGAAGTCTTAGAGTGGTTGCACGAAAATGTAAGGTGTAATGATAATATACAGATACAATATCCATAAAGCCCCTATCTATTTTTGTAAAATAATTATGTTTTTTGGAATCCTTCGATTGAATGTAGAGGAGCTTTATCCATTCATGCTTCATCACACAGATTTAAACTACCGACGTAGTTTGCAAAAGGTGTTGATGATATGTGGTGTTCAACGTCCTATCGACAACTGATGGGTAATTTAAGGACGATGAACAATGTTTATTGTGATTAATGAAGATGAATTACCATCACAAACATGCATGCAGTACGTGAGATTCGTACCCGTAACCTCTCGGGCCACAGCGCGCTGCGCTAACCACTAGATCAAGCATATCGGCTGCAAAATAAAAGCTACCATTTGGAGGCTGTATATGATTTACTTAAGGAAGATTTCCCTCGACGGAGTGCAGTGTATACTGGCCTAGTACATTAGAACACATCTAGGGTGACCATTTTTGGTCAACATCCTCTTTAGTGATGAAGCCACTTTCCATACGTGTGGAAAACATTTCAGAACATGGGGTTTCATTAAATCGCATCAGACGAAGATTACGAGCCTGGAAAACTGTCGAGAACTGCTACAGATAATATTAACCCACAAATACTCCAGGATTTTTTTTTTTAATGTTGTGGGATGATTTGAGATATGCAGTCAAATGGAACCCTAATCTTAATTATTCGATAAATATTACCAGTATATCATTTTCTCATTTAATTCTATATAATTTCCATGTGCTTCACAAAAAAATAGATATGTACTTTAAGGACATCCTATGTATTTAGGGAGTCCCATTTTAAGTGATAAGTTGTTACATCTCTATAACTAATCGATTTACAACAAAATTGAGACAAAATTTGTGAGGTTTCAAGGGGGTATTTCGGGTGTAGCGGTAAATGTGTGCTCGAGTTCAAATTTGTCGATGATGATAATTATATATTGTGTTTTACGTCCTACCGACACCATATTGATTATTTCAGTACTACAAGCAATGCTTAATATGATCAATGAAGGTAAATAGACAATCACAAAAATCCAGATGAAGAACATTCGCAAGAACCAGCTTTGTGTGGGAGTCAAACTCATGACTTCTGTTATGAGATCCGGTTGTTAAACTAACTACTTTATTGAGGTCGGCTAAATTGTTTGACATATCCCAAAACAGTTTTTTTTAAGGCAACTCCCATTTCTGAGTATACTATGTTGTATCTGAGAATTAATTAAGTTCAACAAAAAACCATACTAATGACCTTTGGTTGACCTCAAACTACAGATACATTCGCATAATATCGCATTTTCATGGCAACGTGATTTTCTTTCAACAGTGGGTAAAAAGGTGAACTTCAAGTGCATTGTTACTGTAACACAGTACATTTGCAAAAGTTACCTGTCAACTATTTGCTGAACGCATTAGCGATGTTATGTGCATTTAACAAAGGTCGAGTTTGTCAATGTCAATTGTGTGGATACTGCATGAACTGAATTTTTCTTAACTTCAAAGTGGTAAATTCAGCATTTAAAAATCAAAACTTTTTTTTTGTGATATATGAAAAATTTTCAACTCTACCACACTTTTACTTTTACATCCGAGATTTCCTCTTGAAATCCTACAACTTTTATTTCAAACATATTTTCTAACAGTGAACGATGTTTAGTTTCACTGACAAAATTCCTCACCCAAACGGGCGCAAAACATCGCCAGCATGGGCTGGATGTGGTTCCGTAGGTCCTGGGTTCGAACCCCGTGTAGGTGAGGAATTTTCTCAGTGAAATTAAACATTACTCATTCATAGAATTCGCTGAGAGCGAATCTAATATGTTTTTCAAAATCACCTCCATTTGAAAATGGAACACACATAGGAAGCTTTAGGAGGGGTACTGTGCACCTCATACAAGCATTACTATTTCTAGAAGAATATGATTGTGATTTATAATCCCGGTAAGAACTATAGAACTTGAAAGTACAATATTTACCTGTTAGTTAGCTACACTACACTTAATTTCTGTCTTATTTCAACTGTGGTGCAAGTAAAGATGTATCGAAGCGTGTTAAACTTATGTTTTATTATCATATAAAGGTTGATAGGATCTTTTTCCAAAGTGTTGCTACACCATCGCACTATCATTTTCTTCAAAAAAAAAGTCTATAAACAACGCATATGGCTTGATTCATAACTTACTTGGATCTTTTATAAAAAACAAATACTGACTATCTATAGAGTTCCCAGATGTGTGCTAGTGAGGTGGTACGAGAAAAGTGTGTAAATCTACCTTCTTGCCATGTTTATAATCAAGATCCAAGGAGTACCTCTTTCAAGATGTGTTTCGCGTTTAAAAAGTTAAGAGCTCAGTGTCTCAGGGATGTAATAAGATACATTATAGCCATTGCGCCGCTAGTCATTATCTGCTTTATGTAACTAAATATCCATCACAGTTGTGTGGCAATAATGATGAGATGAAATGTACGTTCAGTTTTATTGGAAAAACATGTTGACTGCCATACATACAGTATACCTGTTCTAAACAAATTTTAAGATAATTATTTACGTACTATGTAAAAAGTTTTATCGGCATTCTTTATGGGAATTCAGAAGATTTACAATAAGGTTTTACTAAACCTATATTATTACAAAATATTTTCAGTCACATCCTGACCAGCCTCATCTCCTTGACAATGACAAATACACGTAGTGTAAGCGGCGTTTGCATAGTCAACCCTCACACTAGTCTCAACCTCAAATCCTCAACTTTTATACAGTGCAACAAGACAACTAATTTTGAGTTGAGTTTGAGGCACGATTGTACATACGGCAGAGGAGAGGTTGACAGTCTAGTCCACAAAGGAAGCCGACATTCGTTTCTAAATACCAGAGTTATGTGATGGTCTATTTGGAACCTAACTGTGTTATTCAATATTTTTAGCCTTCTAGAGTGTTGTCGTGTTAACCTTGATTGAGGTCAGTTATTTGTTGTCTGACTCTGTTAAGCTAGACTTCTAACCTAAGAATTGAGGTTCGAACGTGAAACCCCATTTTAGAATATCAAGTGATAGCTTTCTTGTGGTTGACATATACCTTTTGGAGCTTCGAACCTGGTACTTTTATTTTTATCCTCTGGTACTTAAAGGGGTATACATAGATTTGATACCAGGTCCAGTTTTAAAGTGCACCTTTCTTTAGTTTGACCAATAGCACATATACCTTTCAGAGGTTCGAACCAATGATACTCTAATTTTTTCACACACGTTATTGCATACAGTACACTTGTCTTAAAGAACTTCAGATGCATCATCACAGATTCGAAACTGGTAAAATAATTTTCAAGTGGGTAGCACATAGAAACATTCAAACCTGGTAAAATAATATTCTTGTGCATAGCAAATACAAATAATACAAAATGGAGGATGAGTTGAATGTGATAGCCGAAAATTTTTCAGAGATGGAAATATTAATCGCTTACCTTACGTTAAAATGCTCCATCAGGTGTCAACATAAATGAAAACACCAGACATTTTCAAACTTAAACTACCATGATTCGAAAACCCCATCAGTGTCTGATTTCTAAGGTGGATTAACACAATATGCCAGTGGTAGTTTTTTTTTATTTTTAGGAACATGCCGTACGTAGCAAAATATGTTATTAAATGCGATGCTTGACACTCAATAAGTAAAAACTAGCATATGTAATTTTACACTACCCCATTCGTGCAGTAAGCGCGCTTTTCAGACAAGAACAAGTAGATTACAGACTGCAACATACTCTTTTCTAGACAAAATATTTCAGAGAAGTCAAAATAAACTGCTTCCCTTACATTAAAATGATTCAACACGTTTTGATAGAAGTTTAAACACCACACATTTTCAAACAGAACATAACATGATTCGAGAGCAAGTTTATAATTACAATTACCTATGCATATTTTAAGATACTGGACTTAAATATCCGATACTTAGATTTTATTACACCACGACGAAATGACGCCCCCTTTTCTAAATGTAACATACGATATCGGTTTGATTTCGTGCAATTCAGGTGTATGAAAACAAAGATACGCTGCACAGCTATGTGAACTGCTTCTAGTCTTATTGATAACATATGAATCGATTCTAGTAACGGTTCCTGCATGTTTATTAAACCCTGGGCTTCGATAATGTATTGAAAAAAAAGCAAATCTTTCCCCATGGTTTATGACGAAATAGAAAATATGAACTTGGAGAGATGGGTTTCCATAATTGCTTATCGTTGATAACAGGAGAACACTGATGAAAGATATTTTATGAATTCCAAATTGTGTGTGCCATTCATATGCTATTGACTTCTATTAGTTTACCATTTTGTAAGTAGAGAATTAAAGAGATATCCACATTTGTTTCTCATGTGAGCAGATAATTAGACCGTACAATCGCTATGTGAAGTGTCAAGACACATTTCGTCTTGGAAATAAGTATATTTAGATAAATGTTGCTAATGACCTTACCAACTTAATACATCTGGTTATAGAGTCTAGTTACCCGAAAGGGGTAGATTTGCAATTAAAGAGTAAAAAGTGTTAATTTTGATGAAAAGAGGATGGGTATGGAGGTGCTTAGAAATGCTAAGAAACATGGATCGGTTGAATTATGTTTTGGTTTGCAGAAAAATGGGTCATTGAATGATTCCATGTCTGACCTACCTATTTGTAGATCAGTGGAACCTTCGACTAAAACTCAAATTGCGGACATTCAATCTACGTAGTCGTCAGCTAGGATATTACCCCGTTGGGAGCGTCAAGAAGTTACTCGCCGAACAGGGGCTTCTAGGGACAGAGTTGACGTTTATTTTCAATTTGAATAAGGGGACCGTCTTCGTTCTCTAAATGAAGTCAGAAGATTTTGTGAAGACAAAGGGTTACCATATGAACCGAATACGTTTAATTTCAAAGGTAACATCGCCAATGTAGGGGTGGTTAGTGAAAATAAGGGGGACTCCAACCCGCCACTACGGTCGTTTAATAGGCGGGAAGAGAATGAATATTCCGATACGGTACATCAACATGCAGGAATTGAATCTGATGTTGAATATTAAATATCTGAAGATGTAGAATCTGATAATCCTTACTATATTAAGGCGGAAGCTTATTTTATGGAGATTCAAATTCCTGAAAACTACCGTAAAGCTATGGAATCTACTGAAACAGATAAATGGCGAGAAGCTATGGAAGAAGAAATTTCTGTCCTAAAAGAACGAAAAGTTTATACAGTATTACCGTATGATGATTCTATGAAGCCTATTGGTTCAAGATGGGTATTCAGCTTAAAGAAGAATGATGGGGGTAATAATGTTCGTGTTCGAGCTAGATTGGTGGCACAGGGTTTTTCCCAAAGAGAGGGATTTGACTATTTTGAAACTTTTAGCCCAGTTATTTCATTTACATTAATTAGATCAGTGAATGAGATAATACTTTCTTATCCCTTGGTTTTTCAAACATAGCATCTACTAATTGTGTCTATACCTATAAGAGGAAGGCAATTGTATTGGTTTATGTAGATGATCTTGCTCAAAATTCATATGTACTTGAAGAACTAATTTTGTTAATTAAGACAAAATATGATATTACAATTTTGTGAAAGATTAGGAAATATCTTGGTGTTGAGTTCGGCGAATTGGACAATTGCTCGTATACCATTCACCAGAAAAATTATATTGAAAAACTCGTCAAAGATTTTGGATTGGATGCTATTCAAAAGGTTGCAGTACCTTTAGACGTTGGTGCCAATTTATCAAAACATAAGTGCACAGTTGAAGAAGATGCCAAATGGATGGCCAGTGTTCCTTATCGATCTTTGATTGGGGCATTGATGTTTATTGCTACTAGAACACGTCCTGACATTCTATTTGCAGTTACTGTCTTATCTCAGTTTAATAGTAACCCTGGTTGGTGTCATTGGATACAACTTCGTCGGGTTTTAAGATACATTTATGACACTCGTGATCATGTAATTCGATTAGTGTGACCAGTTGCATAATTAGAAATTCAGGTTTTTACCGATAGTTCTTGAGCCTTGTATGTCGATGATAGAAGATCATGGTCTGGTTATGTGTTTGTTGTTTTTTTTTGCTGAAATTCCGGTGAAATGGCGTGTTCTAAAAACAAAAGTGTATTGCGCTCTCCACGATGGCAGCGGAATTTGTTGGTTTGTCTATAGCTGTCACTGAGGCTAAATGGATCTCCGATATACTTCGAGAACTGTTTTTTTTGTGAGAGTGAATGTACAACCTATTGTGTTTTGTGATAGTTTGGCCAGTATCTCATTTACAAAGAACAGTAGTGAACGAATGGCCACTAAAAATATTGATATTACAAATAAGTTTGTAAGAGAAGCTTTCAATGAGGGAAAGTTTGTTTTGAAATATGTTAATAGTAAAAACATATAGCAGATTTGTTCACTTAAACCCCTAACTAAACAAAATTTTGTGCGATTACGGGAATCTCTCGTGTCACGAACTTTGTTTTTTTTAGAAAAAAGGGTGGTTTTGTTATGATTATATTGTTTTTTTACCATAAAAACAATAAGTAAACAATACAAATTTTGTTTTGTATGTAAAGGTGTATCTTTTTANCTTGGCTGTCTTTAGTTTACTTTTTGTTGTGTGCCTGGTGTACAGTCCTTACTCTCTTGTTGTTACGTGCTACATCTATCTCTGTGTTGAGCAGAGTCAGTAAGTCAGTCTTGTGTGGGATGGTAACTAGTGAACATGCTTGTCCAGAAGTCTGTCTTTCTATTTTATTCATTATTAGTTTTGCCATCCTCAAATGTCTTTTAACTCTACAAGTTATTGAGATAATTTATTTGACTTATTTTCTACCAGTGTATTTTGGAAGAATAAACTGCTTTTGGAAAAGTGAAACATCTCATTTGAAATCAAATAATTTATTTGGTTATTTTAGACTTATGGTTCTTGTAAAATCTGCCACATACAACTGTGCATACTCTGGAAAGGACAACAACTGCTAATTTCATTACCTGCGAAAGATAAATACAAGCAAATAGACGTTATGAAAAGGTTGTTTATTATTCAAAGGCCTAAACTTGTTTTTTTATATGTTAATATACTGTAGGTGCATGACTTAGTTAAGTTGTTGAGTTGATTAATGTTATTGTGGTTACTAGTTAAATAAGATAGGTGTAGCAGAGTGCGTTACGAATTCAACATTTTAGCTAAGACTTCTGAGCATGCGCAGTTGATATAAGCGAATACGTTAAGAATTCAGCATTTAACCAATAATTCTGCGCATAGTAACTGTAAGCGAATATCGTTAAGATTTCAATATTAAGCTCAAGATTTCTGCGCATACGCAGTTAGTGTAGAAGCATATATTTCAGCTCTTTTGTTACCTCGTGTAAATTACACAAGGTTACACATNTCTGTCTTATAACAAAACATACAAGTGTTTATAGCTTTTGATAAACACCAAGGAGCATTGCGTTTTTGCCTACAGATTTAAATGTGTTATTGTAAACCAAAATATGTATTTGCGTTTTCGTAATTAACTGTCAGTGTAGTTCAGTACAAATGTGTTACAGCGATTTTCATGACGGCTATACGAAGCTTGAATCTGATAACTTCACACACTGAAAATAAACAAATTAGCTTCAAGCATTTGCGAGTAATAAAATAAAGTGATTAACACTGAAACTAATATGTTTCGTTCAGATGGCTTTTATACGTGGTACAAACACTAAACTTTTCAAAGAATAGAATACATAATAATTACGAATCTTCTAACATCATATTAAACATACATTACTGTTAGAAGTATTCAAAATGTGTGACTGCTACTTAGTCGATTTTAAAAAGTGACATTGTCTATGAAGAAAAACATGCACAATGTTTACTAGTTTGAAGATATAGGATTTGAATGATAACATTTTGAAACGATTTTCATTCAAAATATTACAGGATCTTCTGAAAAGAAAACAACTTTAACCAAACCATTCACAATTTCTTAAACAACATTAGCATAACTAAAGTTTCGACAAGTACTGAGGAGACCTTACGATTTTTGCAACGTAAATCAGTTTGTAGTGAACAAGTATACATATGTTGATAAAAACACAACGCTTAGAATGTCAACTGTTGAACACAATAAATGTTACGGATCTTCCAAAATAGTTACATTTTTGCAACGCGCGTACGGATAGAATTGATAGAATTGGTACGGTTTTAGCTAAAGTTAATGTTTGCGAAAATATCAGTTATATTGAACTCTGTACCAATTGATGGTAAGGTTTGGCTTTAAAGTTTTAGAAATGATTAATATTTTTTTACCAAATCAAATATTCACCCCAGTTTTAATCTATGCAAAGTATTAAAACTTATAAACTGCAAAATTTAAAAAGAGCATCATATGAAAAGATAATGTACGTAAAAATTAACACCCACGATTTCAGCTGGAAATCATTATGTACCCAAAACTTTAACTGAGACAATATTACAAATATTATATTTCTAAATCCAAACACTGAGGGAACTTCTAGTAATGTTGCATATACTGTAAATTAAAATTTTACTGATCTGCGCGTAGTGCTATTTGTTTAAGAACATGCAGGTGTAGCAAACATAGAGTAAATGTATGATGTCTCTTTACGAATTTTCACGTTCTAAGTGTAAAATACATTGCAAACAGATTGGTACTAATATACTTACACAGAATTTAAATTTACTATTTAACATTGAATACTAATATTAGTACTTTCCTATCTACAAAACTTAATTGCCAGTTTGAAACCAAAATGAATTCCATTAATATTGTACTCTCAAAACTTGTATTGTGCACATTTTATTCGAAGAATGGAAAAGCTTAGATAAGAATCGTGTCTTAAAAAATCACTTTATGCACAAACTCTTGGGTTAGAGCGCACTATGGTAACCAATGGACAAAATATGTCTGGTTAACTTAGAATAAAAAAGTTAATATGAAATTATATCAAATTTCAATGATAATTTACGAATAAAAATTAACAATATGTTCCATCAATGCAATGTAATCAGAAGGGCTTGATCCTAAACCCTGTGAAACAATCCTCACTAAGGTAAGAGCTTCTTTCTGTCGGGACTTTAAAAGAGGAGATACCCTCGTTAAGTGTTCGACGTAAAAGAACCCACCGCTGGTTATGGAAGTTAAATTTCAATCATCCTGAACTATCGTTACAACGTTAATAATATCTCCACTAAACAACCGTAATCAGATTGTTAGGACATCGTTGTTAAGTTTTTCTAAAATAGTTTCACTATTTTGTTCTGTTTACAAATCTAAGATTCAACGTTTTATTTNATCACCATGATATTAGGTTTTGAAGTAACTCGTATTATAAATACAAATTTGTCAGAAAAATAGCCCTTGACTCAGTCCTTTTATATTAATAGATATTTTCCCTAGGAGGAATAAATTTGAGACCCCACGCCATTGATGTCAAAAGCGTCTTTATAACGCGGAATTATAAAATTTCAGTAACGAATATTTAAATTAACACATCTGCTAAACGTATATTTCCACCCCACATATTACTGCTTAAAAATATGTGGTGATAAATGCCAATGTTAGTCAATCGATGGTTGTATGTCAGATATTCTTTGGTAAGGCCATTAGTAACATTCATTTAAGTATATTTATAACCAAGACGAAATAGGCCTTGACACTTCACACAGCGATTGTAGGGTCTAATTATCTGATCACATGACAAAACAATTGTTGAAATCCTTTTAATGCTCTAGTTATATAACGGTAAACTAATACAAGTCAATAGCAAATTTATTCGTTGTGAGTGGCTCAATAAATTTGGAATTCATAAAATATCTTTCATCAGTGTTCTCCTGTTATCAACGATAAGCAATTATAGAAATCCATCTCTCTAAGTACATATTTTCTGTTTCATCATAAACCATGGGGCAAGTTTTGCTTTTTTCAATACATCATCAAAGCCCAAGCTTTAATAAACATGCAGGAACCATTTCTTGAATCGATTCATATGTTATCAATAAGACTAGAAGCAGTTCACATATCTGTGCAGCGTATCTTTATTTGAATACACCTGAATTGCACGAAAACAAACCGATATCGTATGTTAGACTTAGAAAAGGGGGTGTTATTACGTCACAAATTTATAAAATCCAAGTAGCGGATATTTAAGTCCAGTATTTTAAGAGATGCATAATTAATCGTAATTACAAACCTGCTCTCGAATCATGTTATGTTCTGTTTGAAAATGTGTGGTGTTTAAACTTCTATCAAAACGTGTTGAATCATTTTAATATAAGGTAAGCAGTTCATTTTGACATATCTGAAATATTTTGTCTATCAAAGAGTATGTTGCAGTCTATAAAACTGTCTGAAAAGCGCGCTTTCAGCGTGAATGGGGCTGTGTAAAATCGCATATGCTAGTTTTTACTTATTGAGTGTCAAGCATCGCATTTAAGAACATATTTTGCTACGTACGGCACGTTCCTAAAAATAGAAAGACCTACCACTGGCATATTGTGTTAATCCACCTTAGAAATCAGGCACTGACGGGTTTTTGAATCATGGTAGTTTATGCTTAAAAATTTCTGGTGTTTACATTTCTGTCGCCACCTGATGGAGCATTTTAACGTAAGGTAAGCGCTTAATTTTTCCATCTCTGAAATATTTTCATGTTTCTGCTGCATTCTATTATATTACAGGTTAGATATTACACAGTAGTGGCTGTAGTTCGGCCCGGCTGACCGTAGCGCTGACTGCTGTCCCTGCCCCTAGGTATAAGCTCATATCAGTGTAAGATGCAGGTGGTGAACCTGCACCCCTGACTACCGCCACTTTCTTGAATTTTAGTATGATGGGGTTAATGTAATACCCTGAGTCGCCGGCTAAATGGATGTTAATTTGAGACCTTAGCCCCAGTTACGCAGGCGTGCGTGTGGATACCACCCGCTGCACACTCCCACACAACAATAAAAACCATATATATCACACTCACACACAATCACACTAACCTGTATACTCTTCCACATTCGGATTGTCCTTCCCAGTGCTGCGCCTAGCCTATGGGAAACATAACATACAACCTTATCCCTTAGATACACTGATGTAGTTTTTTATTCACCTGAGATTGTCTCAATAACTACAATAATGTAGACGACACAAATTGTTCTGTAAGTCAATCGTTATTGTCTAAACCTTGTCGTCACCAAGTGTATTGACGCGCTGAAGGCTTAGTCTCAACGTTGTATTTAGGTTCTTGCTACAAAGTATATTCAATTTATACAGGTAATGACCATGTGTGTAATTTGTACACTCTTACATATAAATATCCTTCAATAACTTCAATGTATCGGGCTCTGACAGTTACAATACGGTATTCATTTGCTTTATTGACTAGAACACTAATTAACAAGTTTAAGTGCTGTCAATTAGTACAAAGTATGTAAAAATCGGGTACAAGGTAGGTTCCACTCAAGTACAAGGTATGTTGCTCCTTATGCAGGCTGTCTTGTAATGTATTAAAATATAACATGCTGCTTATATAGTACCAGTATTTGTATGGTGCACCAGGTTCACAAACCTTTAACGTTATTAATTTATTTTTATAATAACTTTGTTATGCTTTTGCCTAATTTCCCCTTCGTTAAATGTTTGTTTATTCTTATTTAACTAATAACCACAATATAATTCATCAATTCAACAACTTAACTAAGTCGCGCACTTGCAGTATATTAACATATGCTAAAAACAACAATTTTAGGCCTTTGATTAAAAAACAACTCTTTCTTAACGTCTATTTGCTTGTATTTATCGTTCGTAGGTAATGAAATTAGCAATTGTTGTCCTTTCCAGAGTATGCACAGTTGTATGTGGCAGACTGTACAAGAACCATAAGTCCAAAATAACCAAATAAATAAGTTTAATTCCAATAAGATGTTTCACTTTCCAAAAGAAGTTTATTCTTCCAAAATACACTGGTAGAAAATAAGTCAAATAAATTATCTCAATAACTTGTAGAGTTAAAAGACATTTAAGGATGGCAAAACTAATAATGAATAGAATAGAAAGACAGACTTTTGAACAAGCATGTTCACTAGTTACCATCCCACACAAGACTGACTGACTGAATCTGCTCAACACAAAGATAGATGTAGCACATAACAACAAGAGATTACTGTACACCAGGCACACAACAAAAAATAAACAAAGAAAGCCAAGGTCAAAAGATACACCTTTTAAAACAAAATAAAAATTGCATTGTTTACTAATTGTTTGTATGGTGAAAAAAAACACAATATAATCATAACAAAACCACCCCTTTTTTTCTAAAAAAACAAAGTTCATGACACGAGAGATTTCCGTAATCGAACAAAATTTTGTTTAGTTAGGGTTTTAGTGAACAAATCTGCTATGTTTTCCTTANTATTAACATATTTCAAAACAAACATTCCTTCATTAAAAGCTTCTCTTACAAACTTATATCTAATATCAATATGTTTAGTGGCCATTCGTTCACTACTGGTCTTTGTAAATGAGATAATGGCCAAACTATCACAAAACACAATAGGTTGTACATTCACTTTCACAAAAGACAGTTCTCGAAGTATATCGGAGATCCATTTAGCCTCGGTTACAGCTATAGACAAACCAACAAATGCCGCTTCCATCGTGGAGAGCGCAATACACTTTTGTTTTTGAACACGCCATTTCACCAGAATTTCAGCAAAAAGAAACAGATAACCATACCATGATCTTCTATCATCGACAGACGAGGCCCAAGAACTATCGGTATAAAACCTGAAATTCTAATTGTCCAACTGGTCNCACTAATCGAATTACATGATCACGAGTGTCATAAATGTATCTTAAAACNNGACGAAGTTGTATCCAATGACACCAACCAGGGTTACTATTAAACTGAGATAAGACAGTAACTGCAAATAGAATGTCAGGACGTGTCCTAGTAGCAATAAACATCAATNCCCCAATCAAAGATCGATAAGGAACACTGGCCATCCGTTTCGCATCTTCTTCAACTGTGCACTTATGTTTTGATAAATTGGCCCCAACGTCTAAAGGTACTGCAACCTTTTGAATAGCGTCCCATCCAAAATCTTTGACGAGTTTTTCAATATAATTTTTCTGGTGAATGGTATACGAGCAATTGTCCAATTCGTCGAACTCAACACCAANAAATGTCCTAATCTTTCCCAAATTTTAAAATGTCTTATTTCGTCTTAATTTACAAAATTAGTTCTTCAAGTACATGAGAATTTTGAGCAAAGGCAGCAAGATCATCTACATAAACCAATACAATTGCCTTCCTCTTATAAGTTTAGACAAAATTAGTAGATGCTATCTTTGAAAAACCAAGGGATAAGAAAGTATTATCTCATTCACTGATCTAATTATTGTAAATGAAATAACTGGGCTAAAAGTTTCAAAATAGTCAAATCCCTCTTTTTGGAAAAAACCCTGTGCCACCAATCTAGCTCGAAAACGAACATTATTACCCACATCCTTCTTCTTTAAGCTGAATACCCATCTTGAACCAATAGGCTTCATAGAATCATCATACGGTAATACTGTATAAATTTTTCATTTTTTTTTTTTTTGTTTTTTTTGGACAGAAATTTCTTCTTCCATAGCTTCTCGCCATTTATCTGTTTCAGTAGATTACTTAGCTTTACGGTAGTTTTCAGGAATTTGAATCTCCGAGAAATAAGCTTCCGCCTTAATATAGTAAGGATTATCAGATTCTTCAACTTCAGATTTTTAATCTTCATCATCAGATTCAATTCCTGCATGTTGATGTACCGTATCGGAATTTTCATTCTCTTCCCGCCTATTAAACGACCGTAGTGACGGGTTGGAGTCCACCCCTACATTGGCGATGCTACCTTTGAAATTAAACTTATTCGGTTCATATGGTAACCCTTTGTCTTCACTAAATCTTCTGACTTCATTTAGAGAAGTAAGACGGGGCTCTTTTTCAAACTGAAAATGAACGTCAAATGTGTCCCTAGAAGCCCCTGTTTGGCGAGTCACTTCTTGACGCTNCCAACGGGGTAATATCCTAGCTGACGACTCCGTAGATTGAATGTCCGCAATTCGCGTTTTAGTCGAAGGTTCCACTGATCTACAAATAGGTAGGTCAGACATGGAATCATTCAATGACCCATTTTTCTCCTAACCAAAACATAATTCAACTGATCCATGTTTCTTAGCATTTCTAAGCACCTCCATACCCATCCTCTTTTCATCAAACTTAACACTTTTTGACTCTTTAATTGCAAATCTACCCCGATCGGGTAACCAGACTCTATAACCATATGTGTTAAAAGCATAACCAATGAGTATTCCAAATTCACTTCTTACCTTTAGTTTTGATAAACGACGTTCATCCTTGACGAAACACAGGCATCCAATTCATCTTAAATGATGAACACGAGGAATATTTGTATACCAAATTGAATTGGGAATTTCCCCCTTTATTCCCTGATGAGGGCTCTTATTCTTCAAATACATAGCGGTCAGAATAAGTTCACCTCACCACTGAACCGATAAGCCCGATGAGCTAACTAAAGATCTCACCATATCCAACAGAGAACGGTTTAGTCCTTCCGCAACACCATTCATTTCTGGGCTAGAGATTTTGGTCCTCTCTGCTTTAATACCTAATTTATCTAATTCTTGTTGGAAATTTTTGAAACAGAACATTCCGCAATGTTATATAGACCTCTTTTCTTACCTGTGGTATACATAGATTAATATCTCCCATTCCTTTAATAACTAAAGCTCTCTCTGCAACTTCAGCTGGCTGGAAATCCACTTCCTTATAATTGGTAAACCATTCTTTATGATAACAAAAATGATGAGTGGCAGCTGTGTCATAGGTCCATTCTGTTGAACTGGCAGACACAGTATTAGCTTCCACATAACAAGCTTCAAATTTTTGCTTAGACAAATTCTGGCTCGACTTTCTTGAGAGTCGACAATTCCTAGATATGTGCCCCCTTTTTCCACACGTATAGCATGTGACATTTTATCCACTACTGTCAGGTTTAACTTTTCCTTTAGGAGACAAACTTTGTCCAAATTGTACATTTCCCTTCTGCGTGATCCCCTTAGAAACTGTCACACCCACGCCGTAACTGCGCCTCTGCTCGCGACGCACAGCTCGAAATGTTACGTGGCGTGGGATGCGGCTTCTCACCGAATTTTATCCGGTGTGCCACTTCCTCGGAAGGCCTAGCGTATGGGGAACGCACCCTCCGACGAACAACAGTAATGAGTAAGTCAGCGACTCACTCTCCCTGGATAACCG
>KZ869611.1:59896-81248 GCA_003456935.1 Machilis hrabei | reverse complement strand
GATTTCCCCCTGTACATTTCTTATGGGAGTTTTTCACTTACAATGTTTTCACATCTTCCATCCTCTATATTTCAGGTTNTAATAAAGCTAGAGAGTTCGTTTTGGTCTAAGAACACTCGCTGAAACAATCTCTTTTTTTTTAGCTTTTGACCACTGAAATCGGTTGAGTTGGAGAGGAGCTAGGTGNGGACATCCAACGTGAAGTTTTCTTTCAATTCATCCCAACAATGCCACAATGCTGCGGAGCAGCACGGGTCTACTCGTACATTTAATTCTAATCAGCTTAAGAAACACAAGATTTATCGTAAAGCAATTAAAGAGTCCTCGCCACACTGGAATTTCTTGACAGATATGACAGAATACCTAAATAAATTAGCATTCCTCAATAAACGCAAAACCATTCCTCCATGTGTAAATGGCTGGCTTTTAAATATCAGTGCTTTGAAACAGTTATGGGCTGATTTAAGAGCCCGTTATAACTTTAAGTTTTTATTGACTCGACGTCTGACGCAGGATTGTGTGGAAAACCTCTTTTCTGTTGTGCGATCAAAAGGAGGTAATAATGTCACTCCAGATTATACGAAATTCAGATTAGCTATTAGAGCTACCATTTGTAATCAACTTTTCTCACCTCTGAAGATGGCAATTGCCAGATTAATTTAGCGCAGTAGTTATTAAAACGAGATGATATTTTGAAATACACAAATAATATGCAATTTGTGGAAACAGTTAAGCCCAATATGCTAAGTTGTTCACATACTGATGAAAATACAAATGTACTCGTAGATTTTGCGGTGTTGAAAAGCCGACAGTATGTAATAGGTTGGGTCTGTAGCCAACTCCCACATGCAGATTGCTGAAAAGAAATTGCATCGTACGAGGAATCCTGTAACTTAGAAGACACTCACATTTCAATGAAAAAATATGACAATGCCAAACTTCTCTACCCTAATAAAAATTCCCAGATGCTTTCATCATTAATATTTGATGTCTTTGATATGCATTTTATTGCATTTTTGACTGTGTCTAGCAGCCAAGTAAAAACCAAACTAATATGTTTGGTTGATAAGCCTGTTGATGTTAGCATATGTGACGAGTGTTTTAAAATTTTTGTTAACAAATACATTAATGTGAAAATTAATTGTTTCGTAAAACGAACAAATGATCAATGTGGAAGGTCTCTACGAAATAAAGAAAATAAAAAAGCAAAGAAAGTATGTAATAAATAGCCTTTTTATAAACGACTTTGTTTGAAAGCGATTTTCAAGAATTTATATTGGAGTTATTTAATACATTCTACTTTGAAACCAATTATGCCAAAGTGTATATATATTGCTAAAAAAAATATGCGCTGTCAAAGCAATTAAGTGTATTTCGCCCTGTATTGTTATATGTAGTACATGCATTACAATGTTTATTACTTGTTGTCTTTTTTGTGTATGGTTTCAAGTGTAAATATGTGTATGTTCATGTTATATATATTGTAGATGTTTCTAAATATGTGTAAAAAATTTGCAAAATCTTCTACCATTACGTTTCTTACGTATTATATGCATTGCTGTGCCTACATTCAGAAATTAGTTTATAATTAAATGTAAGCATAATATAAACAAACAGGATTCAAACATAAAGAAAGAAATGTCTATTAAATAATTTCCTTTGATCACCGGGACAAGATTTTGTCAATGTCAGTTATTCATGGAACCATTATCATTAATTTAGATTTAAAATAAATTTTTCCATGAAATATTTGTACTCTTTCTCGTTCATTATCCCCATATACCAATTTTTGTAGTTCTAGTATATTTTCTTGAGAATAAAACTTGTATTAATTATGAATTTGTCGTTTTAATTTACGGTCATCCTCTTTTTTTTACTGGTTTAAAGTGCTGTTTAGATAGTGTTGAGTCAAGTAGATGATTCACAATATTGAACCTTAATCTAATTTGTTGTACATTTTGTAAAATATGTTCTTAAAATATTCCGTGATGTACATTTACATGTATCTCATAGCAATGCATTAGCATTCGTCACACCCTTCCGCTAGATGGCAGCACAGTTTCTTTTCACTCTTCTGCTCATGCTGTTACTATAGTACTGTCGCGTATTCAGCGAAGCGTTATTATAAAGTATTTGATTTAAATTCGCATGATTCCATTCCGAATTGTCCTGGGATAGAGAAAGACCAAAAATAATATTCCGCTTTACCCTTAGCTCTCAAAATTTATTTTCACGGCGTGTTGAACCAATTTACACTGCTGGTCTCAGTACGTTAGCTGAGACATGGTTCACCAGCAATTAAGTTATTGAATGTCAGTGTTCTTTCTTTCATTACGTTATCTGCTTATCATGCTGAGAATGTCGATAACACATTATCTTATGATGCCGATAGTTTGTGTTAATGTTTTGTGACAGCGTAGCTGACATACGAATTCTACGATAGTTTTATCATAACAGTTTCTCGGATTATCGCGACAGTGTCGCCGTGTCAACAGTCACACAACCACTTTCATGAGAGTTACTCTTTATGGTTAAACTTCTGAACACAAAAATGTCTGAAGTGGGAACTAGAGGAGTACTAAGTGCACTACGTCGAAAAATACATATTTAATGAGCTGCCACCTTGCCTCAGGCTCTTGTCCTCTGATTGGTCAATTGAGAACGGGTGTAGAGGTGGGGGGAGGGTGAGGAGGGATGGTAGGAGGAAAGGGGTGGTGTGGCGACAGGTAGGAGGGTGGTTAAAAGAGGTATTGAACTGTAATCTTTATTAATATGCCTGTAATGAATAAGTGTACCGATTGTATTAGAAGGGTGTAAGTAGCGTATGAAAGAGGTATTGAACTGTAATGATTAAGTGTACCAAGTGTATTGGATGGTGTAAGTATATAAAGGGTAATGTAGCGTATGCAATAGAAAAAGAGATTGAACACGACTCGAGGAATGATGTCGTGGAAAGAGCGCGTCAATTCGTTTAGGGATTGACCATTAAAGTATATGGATGTGTATGAAATGGCAGCACATGGTCATTTTTATCGTGGATTTGGAGATGTAATGACATGTATATATTGTGAAGGGATGAATTATTGTTGGCAAACAAATGATGATGTGTATAAGGAGCACAAAAAATGGTATCCTCGATGTGCGTACGTATAGTTTGTGGAAGAAAGAAATGGTGTAACTGACGCGAGATGATGCGTGAGCAACGAGCGCTGGTGGTTGAATGTGCTGGAGAAAAACGTGAACGTGGTACGGGAGGCCATGGAAAGGAGGGAGAGGTGGCGGGATGAAGGTGTGGACGAGGTGGATGGGTTTAAAAGTGATAGCCCCGAGAAAGTGGAATCAACCGTGTGAACATGGCGTTGAAACCCAAAAGAGTTTCAAGTATAAACGCGTTGGAGAGCATGGATCAATCCCTTACATTGGACGATTGGTCTATGAAGAATATCGAGTATGTGTTCGACATAGTAGATACTTATTATCAATTCTGTAAGAGACCACGTTTCAATGATGATGACGATGAAAGTGACGAAGATGGTGATACGAGTGATGTGTCAACAATAATTTTAGACAGAGTTTGGGAGAATATGAAAAAAAGGCTGGCAGAATTTACAGCTATGTCGAGCGATGATGAGGGTAAAGACGATGTAACAGGTGATGCACCATCAATATTGCCAATGTAAAATAAAAAAGTACCAGCATCATTAGCATCATCATTATCGTCGGCAGTATTGGAAGCAAGGTAATGCTACCAATACCCCCAAGCAGTGGTAATAGCAACAACGGCAGTAGCATCACCACCACCAACCTTTTGACGCCACAGGAATGGTGGATATAAGACGCATACCCCCCGATACCGAGTACCAGTTGTAGCAGAGCGATAGGAAGGTGACATCATAACGTTTGCAAGACAGTATTTACAATAACGTTATGGCTACCTGTACTAATAGTGTAACATGTGATGATGGGGACAGCGGTTTTCACAGCGATGAAGGTTTAGCGGCGTTTGATTTTACGCAGTATGAAGGCCCTACGGCTTATTATAACGCAGTACAGAGTAAAACAGCGCCTAAACCACGAGTTAAGGTGGATGAGACATTACGGGTGAGTAAAGTGAAAGGTGTATTCGAAAAAGGATATACAGGTAATTATTCTGTGGATATATTCTCAGTGGCATCTGTAGCAACGCGAAAACCACCCGTATATAGGTTACGGGATTCGAAGGGTCACATCATCGAAGGGGTATTTTATGAAACTGAATTGCAAAAACTGGTTGTGGCGAAAAACGAATTTTGTATGGTAGATACAATATTACAACGACGCGGCAAAAACTTTCTCGTGCAATGGCGTGGTTACCCTGCAACGGCTGCTTCATGGATCTCGCCCAAGGATGTCGTACGTTTATAAAATTCATAAATAACAGTGTTCGACGGTAGTTATCGATGTGCGTATGAGCAGGAAGCATGAGTTTTTACGTCACGTTACCGTCCAACACGTCCATGGACGTGTTCCCCTCCAATACACCGGCTCATTATATTAGACACTTATCGGGCGATGTAATGTTGAAAGGTGAATGGGAAGTTGCATTGATGGAAATACAGATACCACGTAGTTGGAATAATATTATAGATGGCCATAATACCATCCAAGTGATGACGCTTAAGGATCCCTTAGCGATTTCGTTGGCAGATATGTCAGACTTAACGCCTGCACGCATCGAAAAATGGATAAGTAATGCATTACCTGATTCACCCTAACTCANTCAATATTTTCAGGAAAATTATGTACATGTACCACGTAAAGTCAACAAGAAAATCTGAATTATGAGGAAAAAAGGAGCATCTGTCTGGATATAAGCCAGAAAATAAGAGATATATTGACGTCAAATAGACATGTAGTGANGGCAGAATTTCGAGCACACCATGCCGAAAGAAAGAAAGCGTTGAACGAAGAGATGGATTGTACTGTCGTTGTTAAAGAAGATATGGTCTATCCCACGAAGATCTATATAGAACACTGGATGGCTAAACGTCTTTCCAAAGTACCAGCGTTCATACAATATCTCCGCGAGAAGAATGTTAACGTTCCCTCGACTTTAATAGACAAAGTGAATTGGACATTGGCAAATTCCACAAGTTTAACACTCGATCAGCAAAGCAAGTTATTGGTAGATATTAATAAAAATATTCAAGCCATTTTGGAAACAAATCCTGCAATATCCATGACCGAGTTAAGAAAAACCGAAGCGGCGAATAAAGAGATGGTGTGGGTAAGTATGGATCCCGATATCATAAATAGNCAACGTTCAAATACCACAAGGCGCATATACCACCGAGATCGACGTTATACGTGCCTTGAACGAACACCGAAGACGCAAACGAAAGTATTTTTGAATAAGGATAAACCGTTAGAATTATAGTACCTAAACCCGAAGAGGAGATTGTGAAATTTACGGATGATCCACGAGGATTACACATGTTATTGGGTTTTGAAGACTGTTTTGCAGGTGATTTTATGGTTGGTTTCGTGCAAGGCAAGTATCCTGTGGATATTATGGCCAATTTTTCTACCTTATGTGTTTATACGGATATTATCGAACATCAATTGATAGGTGATACAAGAGCTCCGCGAATTATATCCTTCATTATTTCAGCCATCCTTATTACATGAGGGTTGACAAGAAACATATGGATATGATTACTATAGATATAAGAATAAACGCGGGTGTTAATGTGGCATTCCATTCTGGAAAGGTGTTGTGTAAACTACACTTTCGTAAGAGGTGGTAGAAGAAAAGTATGCGCTTTGTACCGGATCATCGACGCCCTTGTTATGCAGAGTATTATGCAAGGCAGGCAGGAGGTGTGATCATATTCCTGTTTTTACAGGACCCGTCTATCAACGAGGATATGGTTTAGGATCATTTTTTGTCCAATTATTTCGCAGCGTCACCCCTTTGTTGCGTACAGGAGCAAAGGTTTTAGGAAAACAGGCCTTAGCCACAGGGGCACACATATTGATAGATGTTGCCGAGGGAGAGCATGTAAGCACGGCTGTAAAAGGGCGTTTGAAAGTAGCAGGTGAAACCACATTAAAAAAGATGACGGGTTCGGAACCCAGCCCTATAAAACGACGCCGACGTCAAAAATCGATGTATGCTTTACTAGCATCACCAAGTTTCGCATCTTTACGACGCCAACGTCTACAACCAAAACGACGACGAGCACAACGTGGCTCGACAGGTCGTATAAAACAGAAACCTCAACGAAGTCGTACTCAGTTGTTGCGTAAATGCTCGCGCAAACGTGCCGACGCCTTTGAATTAATTAAAAATGTATTTTATACATCCCAAGTCCACAGGCTGTGCCAAATCGGAATTGGACGTGTTTCTGGTACCACCAACGCAAACACAGATCGAGAAAACACATGTTGTAAAACACCATCCTGTATCCAATATTAACGATGGTGCACCTTATGGAATTTTATGTGGCTGGAACAGCTGACGAATTCGTGGATTTAGCCGCCACGCAGTTATATCTCGAAGCTAAAATCATAAAGAGCGATGGATCGGATATCGATGCTGTAACAAAAGTAAGAACTGTGAATTTACGATTGCAATCGCTTTTTTCAGAAGTGGATGTCTTTCTTAACGATGAACTCATAAGCACGGCAAGTAATACGTATCCCTATCGTGAGTATTTAGAAACATTACTCAATTACGGGATCTATTCGAAANGTCTTTATGTGTGAAGGATGCACCGAGAAAATTAGACGTAGCTGATCCTTATGAAGTTCAGGGGAATGAGGGGCCCACAAAACGTACGACGTACACCGCCAGCTCGGGAATCGTGGATATGTTGGGTGGTTTACATCTGGATGTGACGAATTTGAATAAACTGCTATTGAATAATGTAAGCATCAAATTTAAATTAATGCGTTCCAAACCGAAATTCGTTTTCATGAGTGGTGAACAACATGCTAATTTCAAGGTGGTTCTCATGGAAGCCATTTTACACGTGCGTAAAGTACACGTCGATCCTACCATCGCTCTGGATATCGATAAAGCTTTGACATTGATTACAGCCAAGTACCCCTTGCAACGCTCTGAGATTAAAACCCTATCCATACCTCAAGCAACCATGAATGTAAATAGGAATAATTTATTTTTGGGAGGTCTATCCCGTCTGTTGGTGATACGTCTCGTAAACACGTTGGGGTATAATGGTTCTTACATTAAAAATCCTTACAATTTTCAAAATTATAATTTGAATTCCTAATCCCTGTATGTGGATGGTGAATCAGTACCTAGCAAACATTTACGCCCTGATTTTAGTAAGAACAAGTATGTGCAATGTTACAACACGTTGTTTTCTCATTTGGATCGTCTCTACAGAAATGCAGGATTGGTTCTAACACGCACAGATTATAATGGATAACGGTACACCCTTTACGCATTCGATATAAGCCCTGATGGATGTCGTGGAAGTTATTTCAATCTGATATGTCACAGTAATTTGAAGTTGAAACTCCAATTTACAATACCTCTACCCGAAACAGCGAATATCATCGTGTATGCTGAATTTGAAAACTTGCTGGAGATCGATCAACATCGTAACGTCGTGTTCGACTACAGTACATGAATACGTTACAATTGGAACGGATCGCCCGTCAGGATCGGGCACTGGCATCAGTGTTTCGCGGGGTGTATCCCGCCGATAAGTTGACAAAAGAAACATTATACCCCAGCGCCTATATCGCCAATACGGACGATTCCACCCGTCCGGGCGAGCATTGGGTAGCTTTTTATTTTGATGTTGATGGTAAAGCTACATTCTTCGATAGTTTTGGAAGACCACCTCGTGTGTATAACGACGCATTCGTAACCTTTTTGGATACTTACGGCACATCGTTCCAGTACAGCAGCCATGCCGTGCAAGCGTCGACATTCAAGACCTGCGGTCATCATTGTCTCTACGTATTACATCATTTGAGTTTACATGTACCACTACAAACCATTATTGATATGTATTATAAGCGATCCACGTACCAATGATGCACTCGTATCTTGCTTTTATTGTAAATTACGTAATGACGCATCAGATATGGTACGTGGTTCGTGCCTTCAAACCTGTATGGCTGAGTTTTTAATAAAAACACAATGTTTAATCTACAAAAACGACTTGGTTATTTATATTTTAATACAAATGTCCCCATTTGGTGGGCCTACCCTTTTTATAAAATCCGATGTTTTCCACATCGTCAGCAAACAATTCTTGTATAGCTTTTTTAACTTGCACACAACCAACCGTATTTTTCTTGTTACGGCGAAAATGATTTTTCAACAAATCCGTTATGTTAGATCCAGGGATGATATCGTTTTTATAGACGAATTCGCCGTTAGGTTCCCAGGCTAGAATATTATGTCGTGATAAAGCTTTGGTCAAGATTTTGAGAGCATCGGGGCATTCACGAGGTGGTAACATACCGGCTATATGGTGAGGCGTAAGCATGGTGGGAAAATTGGTTGCTGCTGAGGCTGTGATGTTGACGATGATGGTTGTGGTGGTGGGGAATAACAAGTTGTTGCTGTTGTGGCAGAATTGTCTGTAACATCGTTTTTAAACGTTATAATTGTTTTTGCTCTTCATTTGTATGTTGATCTCGACCGTGACGGTAGAGATTTTGATAACGCTGCAATAGTTGCGTATAGTGTTTTAATTTAGCATGGGGGGTAAGAGACGTATCATTTAATACGGTTAAAATGTCTTGATCGAGGCGTGCCAACGTAGTACCTGTAGCCCTTAGGGTAGACGATGTCGATACCCAATCGTGAGCTGTTGGTGGTTGCAACGACGTATTAGTCGTCAAAGTGTCGGCTGGCACGAGATCAATTTTCTTGCCGTACTCTATGATATTTTAACTCAGCAATGATGCAAGCGTATGAAGGACTGCACTTAAAAGAGTGGGTAAAAAAGGCAAATAATCGCCGTATTGCAATAAAGCTTAACGTTTTCGTTTCAACGATGGTGTTTTACGTGCTAAAAGCTTTTTATAACATATTAACTGTTTTTAAACGATGTGGTGAAGGGCACGTTCCCTCGATGTACATTGATACAACTTTCGCACAAGCCTTGCACGACGATTCCCGGTGCGCCTGCGAGAACAGCTTTTCTTTGAGTCGGCTTACTCTGACGTAGAAGACGTAGATAAGTTAACGTATCGGGTGTCGAACGTAACATGAGCTGACGTATTAAGTAATCCGTACAAGGTACGTATTAAACCGAGAGCTCTGGTAACACGACTTTATTTGATGACACGGATAGTTCGACGCTGTGGTATTATCGAGTTGTTGATGTACCGTACCAAGTTCGTGAACTTCCAACACTAGTAAACAGACGATGCTCACCAAAAGGATAAGAACACTGACGCAATAGGTTTAAGACTGAAACACGCGTCTAATCGTTATTGCACTGTCTTTGTGACTGCATTCATCGTGCGACCATTTGATATTGTGCATCCCGTTTTATAGCGTGTAACACGAAGCACGCTGCATGGCTTTGTAGACGGCGCAATGTCCCACGGTGATGTGATTGCTCATACACTGCATGCAATAGAATTTTCACATGTGTTGCTAAAAATTGATGTGCTATCCAGATCGTTTAAATCGAGTACGGTTATGGTTAGCATTGGCTGGAAAAAAAGTACTTTTTCCTGTCCTTTGACGTATATCTTTCGAGCATTTGACACGAGATAGAGAACACGTAATGGTAAAAGCTCGTAAGGGATGAACCCTTCGTTCCATTTTAAGCCATGGAGACGATGTTGTAACCATGTATTTTGACGTCGCGTCGTATCTTTCAAATAAGACGCAGGATAAGGTGGCATGAATAGAAACGATTGCACTCTGGGGATACCATCGGTATTGACCTCACATGCTGCTAGTTCTTTAACGACAAAACGGTTGGCATCGTCCATAAAACACTCGCAATCCAAAACCACACTTGCCATGGTTTGCAATCATGGACTGACTGACATGTATTCATGTTGCGTAAATGTTTTTATTTAGGAATATACAAGATCGGTGTTTCACCGGGGAGTATACCTATCCTCACACGTAAATTTATCAGAGGTATGTGGCTTCAAATCGAGTAGTAAATATGGGTAAGGTTTACGTGTTGCATCGACGTAACCTTCGACGAGAAATTTAACGTGTCCTGGATATAATTGTTTTGCCAGATGCGTTATTTGTAACACCATGTAATGCGTGTTTAACAATATCGTACGCAAATCTTTCCCTTGATGTAACACGTTTTGCACAATGAACACGATACTCGTGTTTTTATGATGAGCACCTTTCGTAAACATATGCATCATGTCTTTGTTATTATCGACTTCATTCATGAGATCGTCCACCACAAGCAATGTTCGTTCGTTCGGAACGAGATACGTTTCGATATGCGATGGAAATCCTTCGACGAATCTAACACCCGGTACTGTATGCATTATTGTTTGAAATATGGGATGGTAAGCACCGTAGCACCATTTAATGTTTGTGGGTGGCTTATCCAGGATATCGTGCGCAGATTGAAGCAAACGTAGCACACATTGAGTTTTACCAGACACGGTCGGTCCTGCCACGATACACGTAAAGGGATGTTGCCACTGCATATCCCGCTGCGTAAGTACGCTGCCATCCTGCCACATCTTGCCGTAACTATCGACCCATACGTACTTTTATGCCACCACTCTTATACAGTACATTTATACACACACACACATACATATGTACAGCTATACATGATGATGGTGTTGTTATAGGGATATGTACATAGATACAAACGTAACCACCGACTCTAGGTTACAGACAGACAGAGGTATGGACAAAAACATATCGACCTGCCCTAATGCTTAAAATTTAGAAACCATAACGCACAGATGTAAAATCAACCCGTAAATCCCTTTTGTCAAAAACCAAAGCGTATTTTTTTGTTTCAATTTTGTTGACGATTCCACCCCCAACCATAGTACCTCGCCGCATGATTTTATAAGGATCATGCACGACGACAGGTGCTCGATCGGCATGACGTATTATATTTATATCATCATCGTCGTTATCGGTTCTTCTTCTGAATTTAGTCCTCACGTACGTACCGAACATTTCTTTAAAGAGATTGAAATGAACGATACGTCTATTCCGGACATTCAACGTGATCCCACGCACTTTTAGTTACAGTGCACCAGTGTTTGTACGAAACCCATAACGTTTAGCACCACCACTGCCAAACTCTGCGATAAAAGTGCCCGTGCCATATTTGCAGATATTTTCGTCTGTTAAAACACCTAAACAATCTCCCGACGTTGGCTCTAAATGCTCTTCACCAACTCGGGAGATAAACAGCATGCTATCAGTGTCATAATACAGTGTCATTAACAGATCCAGGATGGTATATAACTGCATGCGGGCATAGGCTGTCACGAACACGGCCAAAACGACATTCGTCTTGACCGATACTCGCCACGCTTGTTTTTCCAAGTACACCAACCCTAGTAAATTTTCGTCGAGGAGTTGCATGTACTGGATTTCCAAAGTGGAATCGTTAACAAACGTGAGAAAATTGGCACGAGACGCGCACTATTTTGTCCGTGGTAATGTCGGCCTTTGCCCGAATTTATCCCATAAGGAATTCTAACATAATTTTGCCAAAGCCCTCAATCTAGGATTTTTACAAATTTTGGTCTCATTCAACAATATACCTTCGTTTTCGTGATATTGGCGAATATACACCTTCTTTTGATCCGCGGTTTGGGTCCATTCCGGCCAGCCTGAACTTTCCTGTTTTAATTTTAAAAAGGCATTTACATATTACGCAATGAGGCTGCCTGTATTACTCGTGGGGTCATATTGGGTTGTGTTTTCGTAATACCAAACTTCGTACACTTAAATGACACGATAATTTTTGTTAATAGCAAACTGTATTTCTGGTGTATCCCATGTCCCCACGAGTGCGCGTTGCTCGTCCGTGTGTAAGCAGCAGGCCTCTCGTTTTTCCTCGGCGCATTTTTTGAATAAAGAAAGACGAGTTTCCCCCAACTTACGTGGAAAGGCAACACGGGGAAATATAGACGTCTCAGTGGGAGTATTTTCACCTTTACAAGTCCAAAAAACTATCCTATTGTGTAGGACCGTATTCCGGTGCGTATTGTTCATGACCTTAAGGTAAAGTGCGGTTTTGAGCACGTGGGGATATAATTAACAGATGTCCATATATCTGATCCTTTCACCCCTTTGCACACCACCAGCACCATCACAGTTATTGTTAATACCTGCGTCGACCTTATTCACCCTCAATTCATGAAATTCACACGACCAGCGTACGACAAGAGTATATCCTGGGAGCAATTGCATAATATCACGTTGACGTGCCATCGTTTTCATATACAATTCATCAATGATGATTGAATTGTCTAGGTCATAGGCGTTCGAATCCATGCATTTAGGGTGGCCATGGATATGACATCCGGTAAATTCAAAGACGATATATTCAGCCTCGTCAATACCATCCAGCTTGTATCCACGTTTACGTCTGCCGCAAACCGTACGTGATATGTGGCCAGCCCATTGGCTATCGGGTGCTGCAGGCAAAACATAATCACCACCTTCACGTGCGTGACGAATATGTTTTCCCTGCATGCGATTCAAATACGATAACAATACGGACGATTAGTATGAATGACGAACTTTCAAAGTGTACGTCTCGCCAGGTGGCAAAAGCCCTATACTGTTTTGCGGCATATACATGTGACAATAAACTTGCTTACAAGCTGAAGGTAACGTGGCATTGGCAAGGTAGGGATCGATACCTCCTGCAACATTCTTAAATAACTCTCGGAAGGCTAGGCAGGCTTTACGAAGTATTGTCACGTCATCACTGCAATAGGCTACGAGTTCTGCCTGAAGATTCCATTGCAATAATGGATGGTTCTCGTAACGCTCTCGTTCTTCGGCATACCAATGGACTAACGCCTCTCTAGCTTCAGGCTTTAGGCCATCAGGATTATAATATTCAAAGTCGGGCAAATCGCCTACGTAATTCAGTCGTTCAGGTGTGGGGAAGAGGTACGGAAACGTACCTTTCTTCACCACGTCTTCTAAACCAAAACTTTTAGGAAGTTGGCTTAAGGCCGTAGGAAGAAAACTGAGAGAATCGTTAAAGTGAATATCGAATTTAGGAAGTCGGATAGAAATAATTTTGTTGCCATTATACAAAATATCGGGCATGATTGTATAATGAAAAAGATATTTGATCAAAAAATGCAAATCAAAATTAACCCCATTATGCGAAATAAAGACCGAATTGACCTGAATGGGTTTGCCTTGTGGTGTCACATTTTCAAACACAAAACGACTGAATTCCGTATCGCAATTTACCCCCGAAAATCGGGTTTCCACCCCTTGTTCACCTTGGACAATACATAATATAGGCACATGTTCAAGCGTTTCAAGTTCTATCATCGTTTCAAAATTGAAAAAGAAAAAACGGGGTTGCGTTGGAAAAATGTTCGAATTTTGAGATCGACCTTCAGGCATCACACGATTGAAAATATCAACAGGTTTTATATAACACGCATGATTAGGCTGTTTACGACATTTACATATACGGCATTTGAGGGGTTTGCAGGCGTGCGGTTTATCTGTCTGCTCGTGTACATCGACATAGTTGTAACGTGTCTGACATTTCACACCTTCAATGCAAAAATTGTTTTGCGTATGATATGTAAGACATTGCGCTCCGCGGCAGAATTCTAAGCATTTGGGACAGGGTAGAGGATCATTACCATCCTCGGTACATTGATCGGAGTGACAACATGCACAAACATCTTTACAAATATGTCCACCCCCAACTCTATGGCTTTGATTTTGAAAGGCTTGACAGCACCGTGCACAATAATAGTTGCGCGAAAATAAGCCTTTCACAGAGGTGAATGTCCTAAACCACCCTCAGTTTAGCTATACAAAAGCCACACTTGTTTAAATGAGTGCTGCGGGCCACGGTATATAATACCGAATAAATGGTTCAGGGAATACACCACAATCTGGTATTCCCTGTTCAAACAGTTTTGAAAAAGTATTATATCTTCAAACAATGTGGCGCGATTTGGATTCACGCATGTACGTCTGCACAACTTGAACGCTTTACGTTTCTGAAACCTATCGTTTCGTAATTGTGTTAAATACATATCACGATTACAACTGTCGAGACGTACAGTCACATCCCCCTGTCTCTTATATGCCAAATACATACCTATGGCTAACGCCCGAATTAAAACAAATGTAATGTCTCACTGTGTTAATACGTATGATGTTTTTCTTTAATTTTCTGTATAGCTGCAAACTGGGGAACCCAACAAATGTGGTACTCCAGCCTGTCGAATATTCCTCCCATACATAACGTCTATNTGTGTCATGTCAGTCACCGAAAATTCATCGTTAGAATTTTGAACCATGTTAAATTTTGTGAAAAGATCGTCAATGGTATAGTCTTTAATATTTCGATAAGGCAGGTTGATACCTTTCGTTAAACCAGGGGCATATATAGCATATCGTGCAAAATCATCCTCACTCTGCCATGTTTGTAATGCATCACGCAACATAGAATCAAGAAGACTGGTTACGTTTTGTGTGACATTGGTCAGAAGATATCTCTCCATATTTTGCAGGTGTACCGACACAGTATCGACACTTGTTTGGAGTGATTTACTCCACCCGTTTGGTTTACGAGTTGTTCTAAAATAGTCTAGAAGGTCAAAGTGATCGCGCGATCTGCTATGTTAGGCACCTGATTACCTTCACCTAGCTGTCTATCTGTCATAAATACAACCCCTGAAGGACCTGGTCTGGGATGTATGTACATATTCCTTACCACATCATCACCATCAGCAGCAGCATTAACCTCTAAGGTTAATGACAAATAGTTCGTTTGGTCGATAGATGCATCCTCAGGAAATTCGTCCTGGCCCACCTGTAAGTAGTCAATAAGCAATATTAGTTATAGTAAACACATTCTACTTTTTGTTACAAACATACCTGATCTACGCATCATATATATTCTTTATAAAAAGTTAAAGGTTTTTTCACACTCGTGTCGACTGCGCTCCTTCGCTACAATGAAATCGCAGAAGCGACGACGCGAGATGCTAGTCACTCTGGATTTATCCAGTGCGATCCACCCCCTGCGAATTTTTCACGACTAGTGTTCGTTACTTCGCATGATCCACATAACAATGAACCGCATTTTGTATCCAGTTCTCCCTCTTATGCCGGGTGTACTCACGGCTGCATAGCTCAGTCTAGCAGATACCCCGGAAACTCCACAAGAAAAATTATCATCCCACTTCTGTAGTCAAATTCTAATCTTCGCTGCTAACCTCAGGTCCCTAGTTTCGTTGCGAGTGATTTGCAATGTGAGGAAAGGTCTTGTTGTTACTTCACCACCACACACTGAGTAAAACTATCTCCTAGAGCACTCAGTTGCTTTAAATACGATTATTTGTATATTATATCTCAAACTGTTTTGTCTTAGGCGCCCTTTGTGTGACACTGATTTTAACCACACTAGAATTTCTGCCAAAACAACCCGCAAAACTATATTTACTTGGGCCACCTTGTACGACTGTGTGTCCAAATCCTAGAATGACTTGGTTATTCGGACTGTGAATTTCATAGATAAATTTCCCTCTCAGAACCATTCAACACACCCCCAAAACAAAAAAGGTGTAGTCAATAACAAGGTTCCAGAAATACTTAGTGAACGCGTATTATTTAATTGGTTGGTAATGCTTTACTTTAACACATAAATCTTGCTTTACGCACATATACTACAACAATCACTTTACGTGTTTAACGTAAATTTACAAATGCATACACTTGCTTGGCAAACTGAATTATACGACCAATTGCATTGACTTTCTTCGTTACATCTGCCGCATTTAGCGATAACTGACAACATCTGATAGTCAGTATTAGCCAAAGCTGAATCCCAGTAACCTTTCATAGTACAAATTTCCGCCTTTAGCGGTACACATGACAACTGTTGCGGCCTCTGGCCTCAATGATTTCCTACACCCACAATACACTTCTGACAAGAACAAATATACAACTTAACCTAGCATAGAACATATAAATATTAAGTACATAGAACACGGTTGTTTACGTGACTGCCCCACAAGTTAATAAGCGTCAATGACTTAGATAAATTACTTTACTGGCTTGTCACCGGCCGTGAACAATTCCTATGTACTTTGAGCTCAACACAAGTTAACTTACTCTTTCTGGTTGCCCACTGTCTCATGGATTCCAGCTGCACACGCCGTGTCGTCTCTGGCCTCTCTGCTAATTTCAACTAAATCTGTTTCGGTTGTCTGATATTCGTCATGATCCAATTGTTTTAAAATGTTACTGTTCACATTCGTTCAATGCATGCGTCCCACGCGCGCGATAATTATACAGTATATTTATTGCACCGGCAATTGGTCAATCCACCTAAACAATGACTAACTTTAGCTAAGCGGTCACTGTAACTACCGTGCTTCTCTCTCACTTTACCCACTTTGCTATTGGGTTTTCGCGCCAGAACGATACTGTAAGTAATAACTGTATATTTGCGTTTTCTTGTCTGGCTAATTCACTTTGCAACAATACAATGTATACACCGCAATTTCTACGTTCTGTAAATCAACGTGTTCTAAATTAATAGCGTATAACTGTGCTTCACATAAACGCTAAACTGTGCACCCCGTAATAAAATAGCTTCCAATCACTTGCTATGAAAAGTCCACGGTTCACTGTTAATCACTTAACACTCACTTTGGTGCTTCGTTTTTCCCTTTTTCACGCCTTTGAATTCCTTTAACATTTTATTATCTGCCTTTGACCTTTGGTAGCTTTTATTACGCTTAAACCAGTTAAAATTTTGTTGTAGTATATATGTTAGTGAATTAATTAACGTGCATTCCGTTTGCTTGATCGAGAGAGAAGACGAATGGCGCACAACGCCTCGTTCCATAGGTTCGCGGTTGGCCTTCGAATTCTTCACTCCAACCTGTAATCTGACTCTCTAACCCCACATTGCGTTCATTTGTTTTAGCTAATTTCTCGGTTTCGAGAGTTATTACTCTGTTTCGTGGTGTCTCCAATGTACACTCGCATTGGGTTTGCGTTCGGACTGTCCTTGGCATTAAATAAGCACCCCGCGGCAACGTCTTTTTCCTAGACTCGCTGAACCTCATATAACGCTTACGGTAGACCGTAGCGGGACTCTTTCGGGGCCAGAGTCACTTACAGATTTTTCTCAACTAGCTCCGGTTACCCAGTACCTTCGGGAGGNCCTGTACTTGGTTTTATTACGGTGGCTGTGCTGTATGAATTTATTACTTGTTTCCCCAATCGTCCACGATAGAATTTCTGAAATGTGAACTCGATGTGGGCTATGGAGCGTATCTCTCTGAGTTTTCCTGGTACATGTCGACGCATAAGGAATTTATTCCTTATACTCACTCATGCTACAATCAGATTACCGTGTTCCCATACGTCGTCTGTCGTTCTGCCGGTTGCTTCTGGGAATCTTTCACGGTCAGCACACAGCGTGGCTGTTGACCTTTGAGCTCTCCCAACGGCACACACGACAACAAAAGAATGCCGCCGTGATTCATAACAATCGACATAACTTTTTTTCTAGTAAGGCTATCGTCGTGGTATAGGTGTCATTTTAATCACCACAGTGCCCTGTTTCTCGAGACGTAATCGAGCGTGATAAACGAAGTTGTTTCAGGCCCTTTCAAGGAAACCGGACAGTGATTGCCGTAAGCAAAACAGTGACCGGGTTCCTTAAATCGTAAACACTCGTGCGTCACGGCTAGACTATGTCACGCAATAGCGTTCCTTTCAAACTGACACCTGTACCTATGGCTACATACACAGACCCTTTACATCACAAGATATGTACATACCCTTGTCAATACACAATTACACTTACATATACATCATAAAGCACTTTTTTTCTTTAAAAAAACTGGTCGTCTTTATTCTCGCCTACACCTTTTTTGCGTTTACATCTTTCTCTCTCAACATTTGTTTCTTTGAACTTATTCCCCACAAACTTTAATTTCGCCTGGCTACTGCCCCTTACACAGTTAGTTACTTTCTGATTACTCATCTGAGATTTCCTACTCGTACTAAGGGTTTCAAAGCGCTTGCTTCATCAATACTATCTATGAAGTGTTGCACACCTTTAACTTTACCCAATTTGTCCGAAAGGAATTCCTGATGCCTTCCAATTAATTATTTTACGTCACTGACCTACTCTACATCGTTCTCTTCTTCCTCGACGTCTTCCATTAATTCCACTACTTTGTCGTTTAGATGTGCCCCTCAGCAATTTCTGCAGTGGTAGCCTCAGCCTTGTTGCTTTTTAGCATGGCCATTATGGGTCCCTCACTTATCACACTGTCTACTTCTTCGTCGCTCAACTCTTCTGCATTTAGCACTATGTTCTCTGCCCTGCGGTCTGGTGCTGTAATAGTACCCTTGCTAGCATCTATGACTACTCTCATTTGCTTTTTGGAGTGCCATCCTAGTATTCTATCTACAAATATACTGGTATCAATGACTTATGCGCGTATGCTCATGCGATTATCTCCACTTAGATTCACCACTACATCTGTTACATGATTCATTTCTATGTTATTCGTGACTGAAAGCATAGTTCCCTTTTCTGGAATTGACATATGTACTCCAGACAACACCTCTCACTCCACAAAATTGCACGTGCTACCCGTATCAAACAGCGCTGATACAGGTCGGCCTTTCAACTTCCACTTGGAAACTGGCAATTTCTTCATTTCCCTAACGCTAAACGTATCTGCAATGGACTCTATATTCACTAACTTGGGGGATCGTCGCTTAGCGTCTGGGCCTCCATGAGCTCCTCGCTCTAGTTTCCCTGTCGTACTGTTACGGGCCCGCTTCCGCTCTTCCACGTCGAGCCCTCCTCTTCTCTCCTCTTTTTGTTCACGTTGCTTTGATAACCTCGGGTTCCCTGGCTCCAATTTCCTTTTCCATTCTCTCCGTTCACGTTGGCTTTTCCGTTAGCGTTATTCTGCCCTTGGTAACCGCCAAACTTTTCTTTGGAATGTCTATTCCCCTCAAACCTGCTTGCGTTGCCGGTCCACTTCCGTTGCTCAAAATATCCTGCCCTATTCTGACCATACTGCCTCCTGTCAGCTTGATATGTCCGTTGCCCCTCCTGACGTCTTCCGTCATGGCCGTTTCTCCACTCCTTGTTCGCATTTCCTCTCCACTGGTACTCTCTACTCCGTTCCACCTGTTGCCTGTCGTTCCAAGTGTTTCCGTATCTTCGGGAACCGTATACTGCGAACTGTCCGTTGCGTCTTTTATAACCGTCCGCTCTCTCCTGTGTGTAATCGGTTCTTTCGATACTTCCTTTGGTTACCGTGGTTTGCGTGCTCACACCTTTAATCGTCTTTTTCTTTTCTGTCATGACCCCCGTTGCTAATATCCTCATTGGTTGAGGGTATTCCTTGAGATGTCGCGTCTCCGTTCGCGTATCCTTGCTGCGTCTTATCTCCTGGAACTCACTTCTGCTAAATTCCTACACTCTCTAGCACAAGTGAATAAAAATTGGCTCAGCACATCCTCGCTTCCGGCTACCGCTATGTTTATGAATAACCTCTCATCTAAAGGCTGCTCCAGCATGCTATTTAGATTACTGATCGTTGCACAATAATCGTTAAATGTCTGGTTATTCTTCTGTCTCACTGAAAATAACCGTTGCCTGAGCGAATTGTCTGACCCTCTAAATTGGGCTAAAATTAACAAACGGAATTGGTTATATCCGTCAGACGCGTCTTGTACAGACAAATACCAGGTTTTGGGGTCCTTCTTCAGTAACTTCACGAATATTGCTGGCTTCAACCGGATTTTCAGCTGTTCGTAATGTTCCTCAACTTCTTGTAGGTATCTGACTGGATTTTCTGCTTCAGTCCCTTCAAATGTTAAATGTTTCGGATACAATACATTGTAATGCACGTTGTTCAGGTTGATGACCCCCTGAAACATTTCTCGATTGCTCTCATCTTCTTTCCTGGCGTTGTCTTTGAAAACTCGGCTAAAAACATTGGCTTTGTCACTCCATTGGCTTCCTGTTTTCCTCCGTCTCTGACCTTTGTCCTTCTTCAAGATTTTCTCCGTTCTCCTCCATCCTGTGCAACTGTCACGTGACTCTGCAGTCGACACGTCGTCCACAGCTCTCAAAACCTTTGGTCAGCTCCTAATTGGTCTGCACTCCGCCTACATTTCTGTGCTGTCCTCCTCGCTGGAGTATTTTGGCGTGTCCTGTCGTGCTCTTCGTTGCTTCCTGTTCNTTTGAGCTTCCAGTTTTCGGACATGGTGGTTCCTCACCTCTTTTCGTGACACTTCTGCTGCTTCACCTGCGTCCACCTGGGTAGACACACCTTTAGCGACCACTTCCTGCTTCATCTGGTGACTTCTTGCTGTCTCCCCCTGCATTCTGGTCACATTGTGCTGCAAACTCCGAACTACTCCTACCATTTCTTCTAATTTGTTCATTATAGTGGTCACATTCTTTCCTTGTGCCTCTATCTCTGTATTCACTGCTGATTTTATTTTATTCAATTCTTTTGTGATGCTTGTCTCCACCTATTCCATTTTGCTTTTTGTCACTGCGTCCCTCTGCTCCATCTTTTTGTAGTTGTCATCCATTTCCAGTCGCAATTCTTCTCTTAATACCTACTGTCCTGCCTTCAATCCATATATGTTGGCACCACCCTGCTCTAAATCCTCCTGTAGGCTGTTTACTTTCTGATTTATCCTCGCGGTTTGCCTTCGTCTCTCCTTTCAACTCGCTAACCTGGATCTTGAGGGTGGTCATCTGCGTTCTGACTTCCTCCCCAGACAGCAGAATAAGCTTGATTCAAACGTGCAGGAAACTTTCCTTGTCAAGCCAATAACCTTACAGCAAGTTTGCCATGGCAAACTTAAAGCTTGTAGCAAGCTTGATTCAAGCAACGAAGTTTACACTTGTCCAGCTTTATTTATACTAGTCGTGGCAAGCTTGCACAAACTTGTCGTGGCAAGCTTGCAACAAACTTGTCGTGGCTCTCTATTACCGAGGGAAGCCAAAATCAAGCTGTCATGTCTGTGACTGCTTGGTCATTTACCTGGTACAAGAGAGTTTATTTGCCTTTTAGTACGAGTTATCTAAGCCTATTTATTTTTATGAAGGTGATGATGAACACTTTTTATTTAGACAGTGAATAA